>NW_019167982.1:17508392-17696126 GCF_002303985.1 Durio zibethinus | reverse complement strand
TTTGTAGATTTAAGTTGAATTTGTCCTTTTAATTTTTCTTTTTTTTTTTTTTGTTTTATGGAGATATTATTCCTTTGATTTTATTCTCTTGTTCTTATATAATAGAGTATTAGTAATGCAATGGAGAATGGGCTTATGAGATTAGAAAAAGCAAGATCTAATAGATTAAGAAAGCATGATGGTTCTGTTTACAATGTCAATTTTGAGCTTGGTGTTCGTCGAAAAAGGAATAGGAGGGTTGAAAGTTCAAATCACTCTAGAAATATTAGGATAAAATGTTATAGTTTATATGGGTTGCCTGCTGAAAATAATTTACAAGACAGGTCAGTCAATGGTTATGCAAATGTAGAGAGCCGGCCTTATGTGTTACTGCATTTGACTATTGGAATTAATAGGGAAATAGAGACTATGTCAATCCAATCTTCAAGGTTTATTACTCCTAAAACTTTAGTAAAACATATTGCCAAAAAAAAAGAGGAGGTTCCAATTCAAGTCCGATGCTAGAGCAAGTTGTAATAGTTCAGTGACAACTTTAAGCAACTTGAAAGCTTCATCTTAGTTGTCTCTTGAGGTTATTATTGTAGTTACTATCATGGCTAGGTGTTATTACTATGAATCTGATGGTATTTGCTTTTCATGCTACTGCTTTATTGCTATGTTAATAAAAGTAGTAAATTTATGATCTTATCAATAATTTTTTTCTTTTCGATCATAAAGGTAGCATTTTTTTTATCTTAATTTTAAGTCAAAGCAAACACAACAATCGAATCGGGCTTCAAGAACAAGGGAAAAAAGTGAATGCCATAGTAAGTTATGCTAACTCAATGAATTATATTTATTGGTTATTTAATTTATTAGGTACCAGAGATGTTTTCACATGGAAAGCTTCTTAGTCCTCAAAAAAGGGTTTTGTTATATGGACCCCTTGGAAATGGAAATACCATGCTTGCTAAAACCATTGCAAAGGAGTCTGGAGTTGTTTTTATTAATGTGAGGATTTCTAATATGATAAGCAAGTGGTTTTGGAAATGCACAGAAACTTGGTAAGTATTGGTATTATTTACTCTATCCCTATTGATTTTAGGGCTTTTGCATTTCTCTTGACTACACTTGAATAAGGGATCAAAATTGGACTTTTTTTTTTTTTCTGGTTATAATTAGTTCTATTGAGTTTAACTCTTGTGGAAATGTGAGAAGATACTCTATGTGGATAAAAGAACCCTTTTAAGTGAAGGTCAACTTTTTCAACCATTCTAAGGTCGTGCTTAGATGGTTTCACACAATGTCTTTTGGCTGAGGCCCTACGAATGGGTTTGTCATCTAAATATGCCTTGTAACTCCAATGTCTAGCCTTCTTTAAAAAAAAAAAAATCATGTCATGCGTTGTTTCATTACTTTGAAATTTATTATTAAAAAAAAAAAGAGGAAAATTGTAATTGCATATGTAAGTTGTAAGCTAGCCTTTCTTATCAATTAAACGCCCTTCAAGACAACATGCCTTTTTTAATGAATGTAAGGCGCCATGCAAGTTTCTGGTTGTTTTGTGTGCCTCAGATTGGATTGTTTGCTTCTTCTTCTACTTTTGTAGTGGTCGTAGTGTTCAACTTGGCATATAAACTCTAGCTTGCCATTATATTTATTAATGGGGTCAACAGTTTTTTGGGATAGCGTCGTAATACAGATCATGAAAACAATGGCGAACATGAAGACTGAGTTCATAGCTTTATGGGATGGGTTTACCATTGATCATGAGTATTTTTGTACCTAAAAGCTGTTATATACTGTTATCATTCCCCAACAAAGTACTGCCTTTCAGGTTTTGTGATGAAGGGCTGTCAGAATAATGTTTTAGGTATTGCTTTTAAATTATGATATACAGTTTAATGGTTGTATATTATTGTGTAGAGAATGCACGAATTATGATTCTTGCTGCAAAAATCATCCATTCAAATTAGATGAAGCCATACTCATAAGATTTTTTCAAAAAAAAAACTTCCACAATGAGATAGAACTTTAATTAATTTTTATAATTTATAAATAAATTAGATTGATATCTAATATCATTTTAATCCGTTGATCTAAATCTTAAAGAACTTAGAATATTGCAATTCAATATCCTTATTTCTTTTTCCTATTCATTCTCATTTTTTTAAATTTATAACATTAACAATCTTTAAATAGGGTTACATTGCATTCTTGTCATTGTTGATTATGCTCCCGCGACGAAGTAAGACAACTAATCTAGTAATATATTAAAGCATCCTTGATTAAATTGACACTAATTTTTATAAACAACTAATACTTGTCATAAAAAAGGATTTAAAGGTCAATTGGGATACAGTATTATATGAATAGGATGTAATATGATTTTATAATTCAATTTTTTAGGTTAATTATGACATTTTGTTACGTCTTCAACGTTGATGTAGACATTTAATTTATATTTATTAGGGTATTTAAGATTTTAATTAATATTTCTCAAGGTTAAATTTATTTTTAAATTAATTTTAAAAAAAAATTATGATGATAAAATAATTCATACCCGACGAATTTCGACTCGTAATAATAATAACAATATATATATATATATATATATATAGATATAGCTAAGGCATCAGATAAAAATTTGAGGTCAAGATATTATTAAATCAAAATGTATGACCTAATGTTCACAAGACTATCTTTAAGATTCATTGTCGACATTGAATTTTGTCCGGATCTATTGATATTTTAAATCATATTTTTTGGTTTTTGTTTATCAATATTAAACTATTAATAATAATAGAAAAAATATTGATAATAAAATATTAATATTAGTTTAATATTGAAAAAAACTAAAAAAAAAAAGAAAAAGGAAATAAAAGAGAAAAAAATAATAAAAAAAGAAATAAAAAAGTGGCAGAAAGCAGGGCGGCTGATACTTGGCACCAGCCACCTTGTAACCACCTCCAACCGTCCTTACCTTGCAGCCTTCTGCCACCATTCTATAGCCTACCTAACCCGACCAGCTACCCTTACAACTTACCCCAACCACCCCTGCAAATACCACATGTGCCTCATTTAAAGCTTCTAAAAACCCCCTAAAGCGACCAAGCACCGATCTCTCCCATCAGACACATTACCTTCAGACATCGAAAACCCTTCAACTCCACCACCAGACTCCAACCCTTTAACTCATCTCGGACACATATTCGGACACATCTTCAAACACCCTTTCACCCCAGCACCCATTTGGCCACTACCAAAATCCCCTTCACCGAGGCAAACCCCTAGGCACCAGCACCTACACTTAAACCAAGTCTCCCACATCCAAAAATCCAACACTCGACACCACCACAGCACCTTCAAAACCCAAGGACCAAACCTTTACTGCACCCTACCAAAAACCCAAACACAAACACCAAAGCTAGAATACAAAAAAAAAATAGAACAAGCCACAAAAAAAGCCACACAGTCGTAGCCGCTTAGGCAAAGAGCCTCAGCGCCACAAGCCACTTGCACCAAAGAAAAAAACATAGTGTGGGTTTCAAAAAAAGAAAAAAAAGAAAACTCAAGAACTTTAAACCTCGATCTACGTTAATCGAAGCGGTTTCTCACAAAAGGGAGATCGGATTTAGAACGATGAGGTCAAGTAAAATTTTTGAGGGTTTTTTTTTTTACGTTTTTCGATCACCGACAACCACCAATAAAGACGTCGACGGTGACCTTAGGCGACGGTCAGCGAGTAGTCTGGCGCTGGATTCTGACAAGGTCAGAGAGTTTTTTTCTGAAGCTGGGAACTTTTTTTTTCCTGGAGAAAGGTTGAAATGAATTTAAAAAAAAATTAACTTTATATAGAAAAACAAAGAAGCAAAACGATGTCGTTCAGGTATGGGAGGATCCGTAGGTCAACCCGGATCCGACCCAGGATCCGCGCATATGACTTGATGACCCATCTTTCAGCCAACCTTGATCCGGTTTAATCGAATTGTTGACTAAACCAAACCAAATCACTGACCAATCACCAAATCAGTTTGAACCGGTCTGAACCACCGAATAGATCGAACCGACGTTGACTAGACCGTTGATTGATCTGGTTCAAGTAATTTTTTTTTGCATTTTTTAAATTTTTTTATATATATTATTTATATCATTTTAACTTTTTTATTATTATTATCTATGCATGTTTTAAAACTTTTAGAATTTGTTAGAATAAATATATGTTGTTCTATAGTAATTAATAATAATAACAATAATAAACAAAATAATAATAATAATATAAAAATTATAAAATGATTCTAAAATTAACTAATAATAAAAAAAAGTTTCCTGCCTAGTTGTTAGAGGAAATTAAAATATTTTTTTAAATATAATTCTGCCTAGATGTTAAGAAATTATAAAAAAATAAAATAAAATAAAAAACATAATAATAATAATAATAATAATAATAATTTAACAATAATATAATAATAATAAATTTTCATAAAAAAATGAAAATTTTTATTAATTTTCAGAAATCATAAAAATCGAACTTTCTTCGAAAGTTCACATAGATGTTGAAGATTTTTATAGATATTGTGTTTTTTTTAAAATTAAAAAATCCAAACCCTAAATTTCATAACCCTAAAACTGAAACCCTAAAATCAAAATTTAAAACCTCTAAACCCTAAAATCAAAACCTCCAAATCCTAAAATTAAACCCTAAACCCCTTAAACCTTAAAATTCAAACCCTAAATCTTCCAAATCATAAAATTAAAACCTTAAACCCTTTAAACCTTAAAATCAAAAACCTAATCCCCAAACCCTAAATCAAAACCTTAAACTTTCCAAACCTTAAGACCAAATCCTAAAACCCTTGAAATTCAAACCAAAACCTCAAAATCCAAAACTCCAAAATCTTGAAACTCCAAACTTTAAAATCTCGACTCATACCTATACTCAAAACCATTTCAAAACTTTAAGGATACGTGCGAAAATCTCAAATGAAAAAATTTATTCTCGAATGCCGCCTAGATGATGTGGTATTTAAACAAATCTTATTCCATTAAATTTTTCTCACGAGTCTTTAATTCGCTTTAATAAAAAGATATAGTAAATTAGGATCTTAAATATAAACAGTCACATTTAAGCTCTATCTACATGTTGGAAAGTCAATGTGGTCTTATTATATTTAAAAATTAATTTTTTAAAATTACATTTTATCATCTGGCATAATATCCATGGGCGTACATGCATCATTATATTATTATTGACGCTCATTTCACATTTCTCTATCTTTAATTTTTATTTGTTACCTGACAATACCATTATTAATTTTCTCTTATAAAATGTTTTGCAAGACAAATATATATATATATATTTAAAGTTGTGATGTTATAAAATAAAACAAAAATAACATTTCGAAGGAAATAATTCTTAGTATTTTGCCTAGATGTTGGAGAGTCACCAATAAGTATCTTCCATAAATAGTGTTATTTTTTTTTTTAGGAATATTGTGTTAAATCTTAAACAAAAAGAGTTATTTTAAATTTTGCCTATATGTTGGAGAATTTTAAGATAATTCTTTAACTTAAAGATTTCTTCAATATTCCTAAAAAAGAATTTTAACCAAAATTTATTTTTTTTTAAGTAAAGGGAATTAACGTTAAATTTCAAATAAAAACCATTTTTATCCAACACTGAAAATAGCACATAATTAAATGGTACCAATTTATGGGCATTGTGGGGGTGCTAATCCTTCCCCACACGTAATCGACTCCCGAATCTAACTTGATTTTTGTAATCAAAATTTATCTTTTTTACAAACTTTAAACCTGCTTTTTATAGTTTTATTAAAAATATAAATTTTTGGGTGGTCAATCACACCCTAAAAAAGATTAGTGATGACTCATTTTATTTTATCTCAATTATTAAAACTTTTACGTCTGGCAGTTTTTAAACCGTTATGACAGCTTGACGACTCTGCTAGGGATTTTTGAGAGTCAGGCTAAAATTTTAATTATGCGCTATTGATAATTGTTGGATTTTTTATTTAAAATATTACTTTGCACACACTTTGCATATTCACTCACATGTATGAGCTCTAGACCTGGGCTCTTTTCCTTTAAGGAAGAAGTGAAGTAGCTATGCTCTTGTGAGGTGATAACCTCCGCATTTGCTAGCGAAATAGTTTCACTCAGATTAAACCCTTTCTGTTAGTAGCTTGTAATGGGTGAGGATTGGGGAGTCTTACTAGTTTATAACAGACGATGATGTGAGGAATAGTCTCAGAACCTTTAGACATATAAATCCTAACCCAGCATATTGTGAGCCATAGGAAGCTTGCTTAGGATAAAGCGCTGTCGATATTTTATAGAAATAACCTAAAAATGTATTAAAATTTGAAAAATGGATAATAAAAGAAAAGCATTTTCTTGAAAAAAATAAATTTTCTCTTTACATGTAGTTTATTCATTTGGTAATTGTCCAAATTTTACATTTTCATAAAATATTTTAGAATAAAGTGACTTTTTTAAGCATTATCCAACAAGCCAAAAAAAAGATTTAAAAAAAAATTAAAGACTTCTCTTAAATTCTTTGTTTATTGGCCAAATAAAAATTAATTTTCAAGTCCTAGTTACTTTGTGTAAAAAAAATATATATTTCTCCTAAAAAAAAAAAGAGAGTTTTTTTTTTCTTTCTTTCTTTTTTTTCGAATATTGCTTCATATTTCGCATTTTCATTTGTTCTTTGATATACCCCATCCCATTTACATCATAATAAGATAGTACATGCATCCCATGTTATGCACATGTTGATACATGCCTTCCATACGCATCTTCATAGGTAGTGCGCACATTCTATTTCATTATATATTTAAAGGTAGTATCAGTTTCACTAGGTTGGCATAATACAAGCATTGCATTCTATGTAAAAAAATGACGTGCACTTGATGGGTTCATGCATTCCATACAAGTATGTTGCATTAGTCATAAATATATATCTCATCATTCATGTAAGCATGCCATTGCATTTCTTGCATATGGATTCTTGAATAGTAGGGTCTTATGGAACATATATTGCATTTCATATCCCACCATCCCTAAAATATAACATTACATTCCTTGCATGCACATTCATGGTTGACAACATAACATTACATTCTTTGCATACACATTCATGGTTGTCAAAAATTTTCATTTGGGTCCTTGTACATATAAAAATTCATTGTCTTAGGCATATATGCATT
The DNA here is from genome assembly GCF_002303985.1 of Durio zibethinus. The sequence goes on along the minus strand of NW_019167982.1, from coordinate 17,688,918 downwards.
TCATGACATTCATTAGGCATCATTGTCACATTCATGAACATGCTATGTGTGTCATGTAAGTTAATAGTTGTTTTTGTGGCATCCATTCAATAAGGGTAATAGTCTAAAATTTTTTGTCTAAGTCTTGAAATAAAATGTTTGTCTTGGTGAAAACTAGAGTGATGGATATGAGAGATCAATTGAAAGCAAAGATTAGTGCTCTAGAGTTGAATCCAGAGGAATTATGGCTCGAGCTTTGGAAGATGAAACAACATATTGCTTAATTGATAGAAATGGTTAAAAGTAGTGGTATGGTTGAGGTTGTTGCCCTTTAAGGATTGTTGTCACTTTCGATTCCATCAAGTCAAGGTCAATTGGCTTTCGTTAGTTCCAGCACTCTTTCATAGCATGCTAAAGCATTGGGTAATTTGAACAGTGACCTAGGTTTGGGCGAACTTAAAAAAGAAATGGGTGAACTAGCCAAGCAGATGACTAAGCTTAAAATTTTGATTTCCAAGAAAGAGTCTCCTGGCTTCAAACAACCATCACCAACTATCCCAAGTCCAAACCTGCACTTAAATCCTTTTCATGACTACTTTCAACCTCCTCTCCAAGCCCCTAGGATTAGCCCTCAAATTTCACACAACCACCAAAAATTTCACACCTGAATCCATGTCCACCATTTCATATTTCACAATTGCTTATTCAGCATGCTATCCCGTCACCACCTTTTGAACCTAATTTTTGACCCAAAGTTTCCTAATTCATTTCGAGACCAATTAAGCCACCATTTTTTCAATAAAGCAAACCAACCATAGCACAAAAAAACTCTGGCAACACCAAAAGAAAAACTCTTATTGATCCAATACCCATGTCTCACATAAAGTTATACCCATTGCTTCTAAAAAACTATCTCATTACCCCTATCCCTACTAAACCTTGCAAACCACCTTTCCCCGAATTGTATGACCCCAATGCTCGATGTGAATACCATTTTGGCATCACGGGCCATTATTTGAAAAATCACATAGCTTTGAAACATAGGGTATAGGGACTGATGAAAGTCAGATATCTGGGTTTTAACGTCAAAATAAATCCAATTGTTCATAAGAACCTTTCATTGATCCATGGCAAGATAACAAGCAGTACTAAAAGCAGCAGTAAGGTTGGACAAGATAATGAATAAGAAGTAGAAGCTTTTAAAGCAAAGGTTGTCCTCATCAGTAATCATAGTCAACTGTTTTTAGATTTCTTAGATGAGACAAGGGGAGTAAAAGTAGGTCCGACACTTTTTGGCCCCAGCCCTAGAATGGTTCACAATCTGTAAACTTGATACTTTTAAGAATGAATGGAAACTTCTTTTGACTTGAATTTTCTATGAATCGATGCCTCTGTTTATTTTATTTTTTTTGTGTGCCTAAAGGAGTGTGAGAAAGAATGATGGTTGTAAATATGTCTTCACCAAACTTTAAGATGAAAGGAATGTTTTTAGATAACCTACTTTGAATATAGGATGGAATTCAAGTTTCGCCTCAACAAAAATAATAAAATTTGACTTACATATCATCCATCATTTATCTGAATTCATTGTTTTTCATGCTGGCTAAAAACAAGGAATGATAATTGTAAATATATTTTCATCAAACCTTCGAAGCAAAATTTGTTTTTTATAATAGAATTCATGTCATACATTTCTAACTTCTGGTAATTAATAAAAGGTTTAAGGATAGCTATCATAGGAAACAAGATCAGTTAAGTCTGTGCACTTATAGCACTCGAACTAGTACCAAAATCATGGAAAATGAAGATGCAAATCAGATGGACAGAATAGAAAAGGCTCAGGGGGAGATAAGGGAAACAGTCACAGGAATGTAATAGAACATGGATAGATTGTTGGTAGAATTAAAGTAGATGGTAGTAGAGTTGACAAAAGGAAAAAAAATTATTGAAACACGCAGGGCAAGGAAAGAAATAGCTGTTGAGACACCATCGTATCCATTTACGTTCACATATGTTCAAGACACCAATATGCTGCAGGCACTTCCAACAAATCATCAACTTATATTGGCCCTTCTGTCAAGTTACCATCAATTTAGACAAATGTCAATCTCGGACCTACTCCTTACCACTCCATTACTGTGCCTAATGTGGATGATCCTAAAGAATTGAAAAGATTGAAAAAGGTGTTAGATTCATTAAGAGATATAAAAATAAAGGATAAGTATAACCTATTGAAAGTAATTGAAGGCCATGATGTGCACGAAAATGTTGACGCCAATGAACTTAGTCTAATGCCTGATCTCGTTATTCCATCAAAATTCAAAACCTCAAATTTTGAAAAGTATGATGAAACGAAATGCCCTTTAACACACATCAGCATGTACTGTCAAAAGATAATAGGCCACACTCATAATGATAAGCTGTTGATCCATTGCTTTCAAGATAGTCTTATTGGGTCTGCGACAAGATGGTATGGTTAACTAGATTGAAACAATATTTGTTCTTGGAATAATTTGGCGAGGGCCTTCTTAGTACAATACAAGCATGTTAAAGATATAACGTCAAATAGGATGTCACTGCAGAATGTGAAAAAAAGGTCAACTAAAATTTTCAAAGAATATGCACATAGATGGAGAGACATAGCAGCCCAAGTACAACTACCATTGTCAGAGAAAGAGATTGCTATTCTGTTTGTCAATTCCTTGAACACTGTCTATTACGAAAGAATGATTGGGAAAATGTATCCAAAAACTTTTTTGATATGGTGATTTCTAGTGAGATTATAAAAATGCAATCAAGAATGGTAGGATTAAGTTGAAAGATGCAACAAATGTTGAAAAAGAAAGTACATCAAAAAATAATAAAGAAAAAGTGCAAGTAATCACAATGGAAGGGCATTTATCCAATAGCTTCATCTCATACAATCCATATCTTTCTCATCAGCCTCATCACCCTGTCATAGGCAATATATTTCAGAACACACATCTTTGCCAACTAAGCCAGCATTTGGGCTTTCCAATAAATTCCCCTCTTCAAATGGCCATTCATGATTTTGTTTCTACATTTGAACCCACCACTCAACCAACAAAAAATTGAAAAAGACTAAAAAATGATCAAGAAAAATTACCCATCCCTATTTCTTACCTTTTTCCTTTACTAATAAAAGGTCAATATCTCACTCCTATGCCTCTGAAAATAACATCAAATCTATTGACAATGGGCTATGATCCCAATGGCAAGTGTGATTATCATATGGGGGCAATCGGTCACTCAATTGAAAAATACAGATAGCTAAAAGAAAAGGTTGACGATCTTATCAAGAGGGGTATTTTGACTTCAAATGTGATAGAACGATGGAAGTTGACTCCATCCAATTGTCAAATGTGAGGAGTTAAGATGAAGAGGGAAGTCTTGAGTTTTGAAAACCAAGATAGGATTATTTCTTTTTGAATTTTTTTACTGTGTATGTATGATATGTGCATTGTGTCTTTAGGAGTTATCTAACTTATTTTGGAATAATTGAATGCTTTGGATTTTTTTTATGAAATTTTTTCTTTATGCATTTGTTTGAATAAAAATTCTCACATAAGTAACTTTCAAGATAAAAGAAAAAAATACAAGATAAAAAAAAGAGAAAAAAAGTTTTCTTCTATAATAAAGATGGAAGGATTTTTGAAAGAAATGGTGATTACTATTAGGAAAGATTTCATCGAATACCTTCACACCTTTTAAATACTTTCATACTCTTAATCACTCAAGTGATTTGACTCATCAACCATAATTTTTTCAGGGAATGTGAGTTTGAATTCATACTTTAAAAGGTCGATAATCTTTCTTAGGCAAAAAATAAAAGAGGTTAATTTTAAAAATTCATTTTGAATTACAAAAAAATCAGATACTCTTTCAATTTCTCAATTGGTAATTCAATTTGTGTCAAAATTTTGTTATGACCATAGACACAAAATGCCTGAACCTTTTCTCTTAAGTAACCCTTGTTTCAGGTTTTAAGGCACATTGATTAAAAAGTAGACTCCCTTTTTGCCTAAGACAATTTGTTTCATACCTTTATACCATTTCTCTTTCTTTCACCAAGAAAATGCCAAAAATTTTGAAGCCCAATGAGCCTTTCTGAACTATGCAATCGATTCTATACGACTTAATCGTCATTAGAACCTTGAGTGAAAAACAACATAGAACCTTGAGTGAAAAACAAGATAGGGCATCACAAAAAAAAAAAAAACAAAAGCATAAAAAGAAAATAAAACAAGACATTTTCAATGATTTGCTCTTCTAACCAAATGATTATGTTTGAAATGATGAATGGCCATCTTTTTCTATCCTTCTCATATATAAAAATTATCCACTTGCTACTCATTTGAGCCTATTAATTAATTTTTTTCTAAAATAAACCCTAGCCAAGGATCATCCTTTACATTGGGGGCAAAATAAAGATATATTCAAGATCAACTTCAAGAAAAGTATTCAATATTGAAAGCATCTAACATGCCTTTCAAAGGTGAAAGTTTATGGCAAAAAGTGAACAAGGCTTCAATTAGAATCTCAAAAATTCAAGAGTGTGAACAGCCAAAGATGAAGTTAGGCATTTCTAAGGCAAAGCAAAGAAACTTTAAAGATAAGAATCTGAAGCTTTAGTTAGAATAAAAAAAAGCAAAAGAAAAAAAAAAGAGCATGTACCTTGAGCATGAGAATTCAGGGTAAAAAAAAGTGAATAAAGTTACTGAAATTAAAGTCAGATGTTTCAACAAAAAAAAAAAGCAAAGAAAGAAAGTCAAAGAATGCTTCTCAGGATCTTTGGCCTAATTACCTTGAATAATATATTTTGAGCATATTTATTCATTCTTTTAAACCCCTAACCTCGGCCTACATTACACACCTTGAAAAGTCTATTTTGATCAAATGTGGACACTTGGATTGAAGAGCAATGTCCTTGAATTTGTATATACTTGTTGGTATTTGGCAAGATTTCACCAAGTTCTTCATTGATAGAAAAAATAGCTCTAAGGTGAAAACCCCAAAAGGGTAGTTTAAAGGTAAAATCATTCTTAAGGCCCCAACAGAAATTTTAGAATTTTAAGGTTCTATCAAGAATAAAAAACTCGATGTAAAACCTTTTGAAAGATCAATACCCATTAAAGACTTTGCATTTCAAAAAAAAAAAAGTCAACCTTGTCCTCTTCCCAAACCTTGTTCGAAAAGTAATTGCTAGTTTTGACATACATTGAAGTATCACAATTTTGATAAAAGAAAAATGTTTTAGAAAATTATCTCTTTCGTGAACCCAAGAGAAGTCATTGCAACCCTCGTTGAGCCTTTTATGAGATATGCCCACTAGTGAAAAGAATTGAATTATCAATTACCCCCCATCCACAAGTATTTCAAATAGTAATCATCAATTTTCAAGAGATTCAAAAGTCATGAGTTTTAACTTTTTCATTTGATTACAAAGATATTTTATGTGGGGTAATTTTTTGATTGCTTTTGAAATTTTAGAGATTATTTGAGTATTTTGCATATAATACTGAGATCATTTTTTTCATGAAAATGAAACATTAAAAATTTGAACAGATATTTTTCAAAAAAAAAAAAGGCAAAAAGAATCTTTGTATTTGGTTTGCTTGCATCGTGAGAAAAACGTCTGACCTGCAAATAAAAAAATAAAAAGAGACATTCATAGCTGCATCACTTGCTTGTGTATCATGAAAAGGATATTTGCATTTGTATAAGAAGAAAGATATTCACATTTGCATCACTTGTATTTGCACTTATATAAGACATTTGCATTCGCACCATAAGAAAAATTTGTATTTGTATGATGACATTTGCATCCTAAGAAAAAAGTATTTGCATTTACATCAAAAGGACATTGTCATTGTGAAATATTTTTGCATCAAGCATTCGTATTCTTTCATTTGCATTGACATTTGTATTCACATTGACATTTTCATTAGCATCATTTGATGAGGATAGACATTTGTATCATGATTGCATTTATCAACTCTGATTGGGGGAAAGCTGTTTTCAATTTTCAATGTTTTAAAGTTTCATGGCCTTTGATAAGAGAAGCATTCAAAAATTTTAAGATCTGTAAAACCTCCGGGCATAATCTTTAAAACTTTCAGGCATAATTTTGATTCAGCAGTGTTGTCCCGATTGATTTCTTATTTTTTGACTTGCGATGTTGTCTCAGTTAATTCTATAAGACCTCCAAACATAATCTTTTAAGACCTCCAAGCATAATTTTCGATTTGTGGTGTTATCTCAGTTGATTCTATAAAACCTCCAGGCATAATTCTAAGACCTTTGGGCATAAACTTTAAGATCTCTGACCATAATTTCTATTCACGTGTTAACCCGATTGATTCTTTATTTTTTGACTTACGATGTTGTCCCAGTCAATTCTCTAAGACCTCCAGGCATAATTTCTAAGACCTCTGGGCATAATTTCGATTCGCGGTATTGTCCTGATCGATTCTTTATTTTTTTACTTGCAGTATTGTCCCAGTTAATTTTGTAAGACCTCTGGACATGATTTTTAAGACATCCGGGCATAATCTTTAAAACCTCTGGGCATAATTTGGATTCGCGGTGTTGTCCCGATTGATTGTTTATTTTTTGGCTTGTGGTATTATCCAGTCGATTCTTTAAGACCTCCGGGCATAATTTCAATTCACGGTGTTTTCCCCATCGATTCTTTATTTTTCAACTTGCGATGTTGTTCCAGTCGATTCTGTAAAACCTCCGAGCATGATTTTTAAGACCTCTGAGCATAATTTCGATTCACGATATTGTCCCGATTGATTCCTTATTTTTTGACCTGCGATGTTGTCCCGATCGATTCTATAAGATTTTCGAGCATGATTTCTAGGACATTCAGGCATAATCTTTAAGACCTTTGGGCATAATTTTGATGCGATGTTCTCCCAATCAATTCTATAAGACCTTTGGGCATGATTTTTAAGACCTTTGGGCATAATCTTTAAGACCTCTGGGCATAATTTCGATCGCAATGTTGTCCCAATCAATTCCTTATTTTTTAACTTGCAATGTTATCCCAATTAATTCTTTATTCCTTAACTTGTGCTGTTATCCAAATCGATTCTTTATTTCTCGACTCGCGGTATTGTCTTGGTCGTTGTTTTTATCACTTGACTTGAGGTTCAATCATAAAAAAAAAGCTCTCTTCAATTTTTTTCCAAATAAAATTATTATTTTTGTCTTTGCCCTATTCTTGATTCTCAGCAATATACAAATAGAGGCAACTGTAGACACCAAATTTTATCTGGTTCTATTGATGCTTTAAATCATGTTTTTTGGTTTCTGTTTATCAATATTAAATTATTAATAATAATAGAAAAAATATGGAGAATAAAATATTAATATTAGTTTAATATTAAAATAAAAAGGAAAAAAAGAAAATAAAAGGAAAAAAATAATAAAAAAAAACTAGAAAAGTGGCAGAAAGCATGGCGGCTGATGCCTGGCACCAGTCACCATGCAACCACATCTAGCCATCTTTACCTTGCAAAATTTTGCCACCACCCTACAGCCTACCCTAGCCCGACCAGCCACCCTCTACAACCTACCTCAACCACTTTCTACTACCACCCCCTCCAAACACCACATGTGCCCCCTTTGAAGCTCTTAAAAACCCCCCCATGATGACCAAGCATCGATCTTTCCCACCAAACACATTACCTTAAGACAGCCAGAACCCCTCAACTCCACTACCAGACTCTAACCCCTTAACTCCTCTTGGGCACATCTTCAGACACATCTTCAGACACCCTCTCACATCAACACCCATTTGGCCACTACTAGAATCCCCTTCACTAAGGCAAACCCCCAGGCACTAGCACCTACACTAAAACCAAGTCTCTCATATCTAGAACCCCAACACCCAGCGCCCGACACCACAACGCCCTCAAAACCCCAGGACCAAACTTTCACCGCACCTTACCAAAAACCCAAACATAAACACCCAAGCTATAATACAAAAAAAAAACCATAATAAAAAAAGCCACACAGTCATCACCGCTTAGGCAAGGAGCCTCAACACCAGAAGCCACCTGCACCAAACAAAAAAGATAGTCAGTGTGGGTTTTCAAAAAAAAAAAGAAAACTAAGGAACTTTAAACCCTGATCTACGTTAATCGAGGCAGTTTCTCACGAAAGGGAGACCGAATTTGGAATGAAAAGGTTGAGGAAAATTTTTAGAGGTTTTTTCTTATGTTTTTCGATCACCAACAACCATAGACAGAGACGCTGACGGTGACCCCATGCAGCAGCTGATGGGCAATCTGGCGCTCGATTTTGGCAAAGCCAGAGAGCTTTTTTCTAGAGCTGGGAACTTTTTTTTCCTAGAGGAAGGTTGAAATGAATTTAAAAAAAAAGTTGACTTTATATAATAAAACAAAAAAGCAAAACAACGTCGTTCGAGCATGGCAGGATCCGCGGGTCAACCCAAATCTGATCCGAGATTCGCGTATTCGATCCGGTGACCTATCTTTCAGCCAACCTTGAACAGGTTCAACCGAACAGCTGACTAAACTAAACTGAAATGCTGACCAACCACCAAATCGGTTTAAACCGATCTGAACTACTGAATAGACCGAACCAGCGTGGACCGATTCAATTCAGGTAAAAATTTCTTTTTTTGTATTTTTTTATTTTTTTATATATATTATTTATATCATTTTAACTTTTTTATTATTGTTATCTATGCATGTTTTAAAACTTTTAGAATCTGTTAGAATAAATATATGTTGTTCTATAATAATTAATAATAATAACAATAATAAACAAAATAATAATAATAATAATAATATAAAAATTATAAAATGATTCTAAACTTAACTAATAATAAAAATTTTCCCTGCCTAGATCTTGGAGGAAATTAAAATATTCTTTTAAATATAATTTCACCTAGATGTTGGAGAATTATAAAATAAAATAAATAAAATAAACATAATAATAATAATAATAATTTAACAATAATAATAATAATAATAATAAATTTTCATAAAAAAAAATATATGAAAATTTTTTATTAATTGTTAGAAATCATAAAAATCGAACTTGCTCCGAAAGTCTGCTTAGATGTTGGAGATTTTTAGAGATGTTCGTGTTTTTTGGAAAATTAAAAAATTCAAACCCTAAATTTCACAACCCTAAAACTGAAACCCTAAAATTAAAACCCCAAACCTCCAAATCCTAAAATTAAACCCTAAAATCCAAATCCTAAATCTTCCAAATCGTAAAATTAAAACCTTAAACCCTAAAATCAAAAACCTAATCCCCAAACCCTAAATCAAAACCCTAAACTTTCCAAACCTTAAGACCAAATCCTAAAACCCTTGAAATTCAAACCAAAACCCCAAAATCCAAAACTCCAAAATCTTGAAACTCCAAACTTTAAAATCTCGACCTATACCTATACTCAAAAACTTTTCAAAACTTTAAGGATACGTACGAAAATCTCAAGTGGAATAATTTGTTCTCGAACACCACCTAGATGATGGGGTATTTAAAGAAATCTTATTCTATTAAGTTTTTCTCACGAGTCCTTAATTCACTTTAATAAAAAGATATAATAGTAAATTGAGATCTTAAATATAAACAATCGCACCTAAGCTTTACCTAGATGTTGGAAGAGTCAATGTGGCCTCATTATATTTAAGAATCCATTTTTTAAAATTTCATTTTATCATCTGGCATAATATCCATAGGCGTACATGCATCATTATATTATTGTTGACACTCATTTCATATTTCTATCTTTGATTTTTGTTTGTTACCTGACAATACCATTATTTACTTTCTCTTATAAAATGTTTTACAAGGTAAAAATATATATATTTTTAAAGTTGTGATGTTATAAAATAAAACAAAAATAAACATTTCAAAAAAAATAATTCTTAGTATTCTGCCTAAATGTTGGAGAGTCACCAACAATTATCTTTCATAAAGAGTGTTATTTTTTTAGTTTAAGGAATATTGTGTTAAATCTTAAGCGAAAAGAGTTATTTTAAATTCTTCCTAGATGTAGGAGAATTTTAAGATAATTCTTTAACTTAAAGATTTCTTCAATATTCCTAAAAAAGAATTTTAACCAAAATTTATTTTTTAAAAGTAAAAAGAATTAGAATTAAATTTAAAACTGAAACCATTTTTATCCAATACTGAAAATAGCGCATAATTAAATGGTACTAATTTATAGGTGTTGTGAGGTGCTAATCCTTCTCCACACGTAACCAACTCCCAGACCTAACCTGATTTTTGTAGATCAAAATTTATCTTTTTTATAAACTTTAAACCTACTGTTATAGTTTTATTAAAAAAATAAATTTTTGAGTGGTCAATCACACCCTAAAAAATATTGGTGACGACTCATTCCATTTTTTCTCGATTATTAAAACTTTTTACTTCTTGCTGTCTTTAAATCGTTATGACACTCATGAAGGGCATTATGAGTTCCTAGTCAGGCCCTTTGGACTTACTAATGCACCCTTAACTTTTCAAAGTCTCATGAAAAACTTATTTAGACCTTATTTAAAGAAATTTGTTTTTGGTGTTTTTTGATGATATATTGATATACGTTATTGATGTAATGCAGCACTAGAATCACTTGAGGAGAGTTTCTTAAAATGAATAAATTTTTCCTTAAAAAAAGTAAATGTGCATTTGGAGTAGTAGAGGTAAAGTACTTGGGGCATTTAATTTTAAAATAAAGTGTGGAAATGGACAAGCAAAAGGTAGTAAGTATCTTAGAGTGGCCTCAGCCAAAATTTGTTAAAGAATTGAGGGGATTTTTGGGCCTTATAACTTATTATAGAAAGCTCATTAAGGGATATGGACTGTTAGTGAAACCTTTTACTGATCTTTTTAAAAAGGACGTATTTTATTGGAATGAAGTTGCTTTAGTCTCTTTCATGAAGTTATTTATAGATGGCTATGACCATTGCTCCTTTGCTAGCTCTTTCAAACTTCAATAAACCCTTTATAGTAGAAATTAATGCTTTAGGTATAGGGTGGAGGTTGTACTTACTTAACAAGGAAGAACTATAGCATACCTTAGTAAGCCTTTATCACCAAGACATCAAGCTTTTTTGGTGTATGATAAGGAGATGATGGTTGTCTTAATGGGAGTAAAAAATGGAATGCATACTTAACTGGGAGGCATTTCATTATTAAAATCGATTGCCAAAACTTAAAATTCCTACTCACCAAACAAACCACCACCCCGACAAAGTAGCTTTGGGTAGCTAAAATAATGAGATATGATTATGAAGTCAGTTACAAGAAGGGGATTTACAATATAGTTGTTGATGCCTTGTATAGTAAACTAGAGCTTTACCTATTCTGATCATGTCTTTAACAACCATGAGTATTGACCTTTTGGACAAGATCCAGCATTCCAAGACTCAAGGCTACAATAGTTGGTAGGCAAATTATAGTCCAAGGTAATTCCAAATTCTAAATATACTTGGCATAGTGGCTAATTAAGAAAGAAAGAAAAGTTGGTAGTTGAAAGTGTACCTGGACTTAAGGAAGAACTACTAAAATATTTCCATGGCAGTCCAACAAAAGGGCATTTTGATGTCAATATAACCATTAATAGGATTGCTAGTATCTTATATTGGAAAAGCCTTAAGAAATAGGTGAGAATGATGGTTAAAGAATTTCAAGTCTGCTAGAGGTATAAGATTGAAAACTTAGCTACTCCAAGCTTGTTACAGTCCATTCCAATTCTTAAAAAGTCTAGTACGATATCTGTATGGACTTTATTAAAGGTCTATCTATATCACAAGGAAAGGATGTAATATTGATGGTAGTAGATAGACTGAGCAAGTATACTTATTTCGTAGCCCTCTCTCATCTTTTCACTACATTGACAATGGTACACTTGTTCATGGATAATATATTTAAGCAACATAGTATGCCTAGTTCAATTGTTTTAGATAAAAATGAGATCTTTATGAGTAGATTTTGGCAAAAGCTTTTAAATAGGAATGGAACTTCTCTCAATATGTTCACTGCCTATCATTCTAGACAAACGGTTAAATAGAAGTGGTAAATAGGTCCTTAGAGACCTATTTGAGATGCATGATCAGTTAAGCACCTAAGAAATGGAATAAATGGTTGGCTTTAGCAAAATGGTGGTATAACACCAATCATCATTATACTATAAACACTACTCCATATGAGGTAGTGTATGGTTAACCCTTTCTTATACACTTACTATATTCGACAAGAGATTCATTGGTAGAAATTGTAAACAATAGTTTACAAACTAGAAAAGATGGTATTAGAATGTTACAACTACTTCTACTCTGAAACCGACACCTGTAAGTCAAACAACTGCTCAATCTAAAAAATTGTTAAGTAAAAAGAAAAAGACAACCATTATTGACCAAATTCCTGTGAGTTATATTGAATTATTCCCACTACTCTTCGAAAATTATCTAATCGTACTAGTTCCTCTAAAACCACTAAAACCTCCTTATCCTAAATGGTTTAATGCTGAGGTTCGATGTGATTATTACTTTGGGAATACGAGCCATTTAACAAAAAATTATACTACTTTCAAACATAAGGTACAAGGTTTAATTAGAGCTAGTGCGTTGAGTTTTGAGGATAAAGGAGAGCCCAAGATTGTTAAGAGTTCATTGCCTTACCTTAGGGGCCGAAAAACTTATCCATGATAGTTCCAGGATCTTAAAGCTGAAGAATATGACCATGCAATAGATTTTAAGATTTTTTTAGAAACGTTTTTTGGTGTTCTTGTTTAAATAAATTTTAATTTTTAATTAAAGATTTCTTTTCTTACCTATTATGTGATAGCACTCAATGCATGCATCCATTCATTTATATATAAATTTTTTTTTACGTAAATTTACATTAGACATTATCTTAATTCTTAATTATGGTAGTAAAGGTTCAAGAGCCTGATCGTCAAGGTAATCTACTAGCCACTCATGAAGCCAGAATGATATAGTTGAATTGAGAAATTTGAGAATGCTCAAGATAAAATGAAAAAAAATCTGGCCCAAATAATGAAAATGCTTAAAAATTTAAATAGAGAGAAAAAAGTGGAAGAATATCGTACAAGCATCTCAAAGGGCATAATCACAATAAGCACTTTTTGGGGCATACTCTTGTCCCTAAATATCTTTAACAGCTTCATCGATTTTAGTCTTTGATGATTTTAAAAAGCCAAAAAAATTGAAAGAAAGTTCATTTAAAGTAATAAAAGATTCAAATGCTCAAAAGAATATAGATCTTATAAAGGAAAGACTTTAAGCTATTGAAAGATAGATTTCTATGGATCTATGGATGTATCAAAGCTTTACTTTGAGCTAAATGTGATTGTTTCTCCCAAGTTCAAGGTCTCAGAATTTAGAAAATATGATGGCATTAAATGCCCAATAACCCATGTCACTATATATAATAAAAAGATGGTTGCCCATATCCATGATGACAAATTTTTTATTCATGTATTCAAAGACAGTTTTACGAGGTCCATTGCTAGGTAGTATGCTTAGTTGGATAGAACTCACATCACTTTATGAAAAGAATTGGTTAGAGCATTTGTAACTCAATACAAACACATTGTAGAGTTAGCCCTAAATCGATTGTCTTTACAAAGCATAGAGAAAAAAGATGTTGAGAGCTTCAAATAATATGCTCAAAGGTGAAAAGATGCTACTGCCCAGGTTTAACTTCTTTTAACAGAAAAAAAACTACATTCTTGTTTATTAACACTTTTAAAGCTCCATACTATAAAAGGATGATTGAAAATGCAATGACAAATTTTACTGACATGATCACATCAAGGGAGATAATAAAGAATGTCATAAAAAGTAAGAAGCTTAAAGTGGATGATGCAACTGGTGTAAAAGATGTGGGTGTATCGAGAATGAAAAGAGAAGATGTTTAAATTGTGATGTATGAAAGAAAATAGGTTAGAGGCTTGACCCCATACCATCCACATCAACCTTATTACCCTACCATAAATAACCTTTTTTAAATTCTTTTTTTTTCACTAGCCAACCCAACATTCAATTTCTCACATAAATCATTAACCCCAATTTGCTACTCGACCATTGAATGTCAAAGAAGATTAAAAAACATTCTTGAGAAAATCTCAATTTTAATTTATGATGTTTTACCTTTATTGGTAAAGTACTAGTTACATACCCTAATTCTTTTGAAAGCAATTTCGAATAAATCAACAAAGAGTTATGATCCAAATGATAAATATAATTATCACATAGGGGTAATTAGGCACTTAATGCAAGCAATTAAAAGAAATGATTGAAAGTCTTATCCTTAGTGGCACTTTGACCCAAAAGCTTTTCGAGCAATGAAAAGTTGCTTAATCATAGATTGATTTTACCTTGTACATGAAGTCATTGGTTTCCAATGAGTTTTGATTGTTTGGCTTTCTACATATGCATGTGAAAAAATATCAAGAAATTTAGTGATTACTACTAAAAATGAGCATCATGAGCCATTTCCCTAAACATTTTATTCTTTTCAATTGGAAGATTAAAAACCTTGAGAATTTCTAAGGATGAAAGTTTTAGAACTTCATCCTATTTTGACCATGATTTATTGATTCTTATTTGGGCTATAAGTAATAAGATGGTTGACTAATTTACAAATCTTTTAAGGCATTCTCCTAAATTTTTTAAATTTTGGTGATTTTATAAATGTTAAGGCTATTTCAAATTCTTCACTATCCAAATTCCTTTGTGCCACACATTCCCAATTTGTTTAATATTTTGGGCTTGTGCTACATTATTCTCCTTTTTTCAATCCTTCATTAAGCAATTCTCTATCCTTATCTTAGGGCAAATTTATTGAAAAAGCCAAATTTACTTAATACCCTAAATAACCTTTTTGACTGATGAACATCTAAATGGGTTTGTTGTTAAATTTACTTAATGTCCCAAATAAGCATGAGTTGTAAAAAAAAAAAAAAGTTGATTATGAAATCATGCATGTAAGGCATTTAAATCTAAAATCAATCACAAAACAAGTTACCTTTTGAGAATTGCTATTTAATAGGAAGTATCCATACTTGAAATAAAAAATGGTCATCTTTTAAATTCTTTTCACAAAAGAAGAAAATATTCATTCTCTACACTTTTTAAGCCTGTTGATTATTTTTTCTGAATAAACCCTAACCAAGGATCATCTTCCAAATCTGGGGGCAAGTTCAAAGAAAGTAGAGATAAATCTCATTAAGATGGCATATGATCTTGTGTTAGGGGTTAGAAAATAATGCCTTATGTTAAGAGGTAGGTTTAAAATAATATGAGCTCTAAAAATTTTAAACTCATGCCAAGAAAAAAAGAAAAAAAAAAGAAAAGTGAAAGGTGAAAAGACATACTTTGAGAAAAAGAAAAATGTCTCTACAAAAGAAATAGTTATTGGTTTGATCACCTTTAAATACATTTTTAAGCCTATTTATCCTTTATTTCAAAATCTTAAACCCTGGCCGATGTTACGTCATTCGAAAAATCTATTTTGATCATGTGTGGATATCTAAGTTGGTAGCTTGTTCCTTAAGAAATCATCATGATTTGGTTTTAGATGAATTTTGAATGCTTAAATGCATGATGGAATAATCTAAAAAAAAATGAAGCTCTAGGGTGAAAACCTGAAAGGACTGTCTAGAGCAAGATTGAAACTGTGAAAGCAACTCATGACTTTTTCATGCATTAAGAAAGAAGCTAAAAACACCAAGAAGGCATTTTGAAAAAAAAAAAACTAAGGGACGTGGGAGACTTGTCTTTAAAAGCCCAAAGAGATTAATCTCACTGTAAATATTATTTCCAAAATTTAGGCATTGTTCCTTTTTCAAACCTAAAATTTTGAACCTACCATAGTTGATCTTGACATCTATTAAAATACCACATATCAAGAACTGAAAGAAATGCTAAAATACATTACACTTTAAAAAATGATTTTCATTTGCAAGCCTATATGAAAAGATGCTCTTGTTCTCATTCATGGTTCAAATTCTCTTTAGTAATTAAGATCTTCCTAACGTGTCAAACCATTACATCTTTTTAGAAAGACCAAAGTTGTGATTTATCATCCTCATTCTAGATAATAATCATCAATTTTTTTAAAGACATTTGATCACATGCAGAAAAAAGTTGTATGGGGTAATTTTCACTGTTATTTTTAAGGAGTTTTGAGAAATGTTCAAAATGTATTGAATCTTAATGCTTGTGGTAAAAGATAGGTGAATGCTAGGATGAAATAAACCTTTTTAGGGTAAGAAAAATATCAAATGCAAGAGACCAATAATGAAGCAACTCACTAGATAAGAAGAATGGTTTAAAGAATGAAAATGTTTAGAATGTTTGCTTTAGTTCATAAAAGAACTTGTCAGCCAATCTAGAGGTTATGTCATGGAAAGATAGAAGAAAAAAAAAGTTTTGAGAATCATATTACCATAATGAAGGACATATGGTATAGATTACATGCATTACATTTAGTGCATGCAATTCATGCATTATATGCATCATATTCATTTCATGTGTTGCATTCATTACATATTCTTAGATTGAATAAGATTTTATCTTAGGGAATATTTATTACAACTTTTAAGTATCAGTCATGAAAACTTCCCAGTAATTCCTTTTAAAAGCTCTAGGTACATTTTCAAAACATTTTAGCTCTTTTAAAAGTTTTTCGGGCAAAATCTATAACATATCCTGGCATGCTTTTTAAAAACTCCGAAAATCCATTTTTAAAGTAGTTGGGCCTTT
The DNA here is from genome assembly GCF_002303985.1 of Durio zibethinus. Next base: position 17,672,134 of record NW_019167982.1, on the reverse strand, counting down.
ATTTAAAGGAGATTTTTTAAAGTTTGATTTGTAAAACCTCCGGGCATAATTATCAAGTTTTCTGGGTAAGATTTGTAAATCTTGTAAGCTGAATCTATTTTCGAAGTTTTATTTGTAAGACCTTCAGGCAAGATTCAAAAGTTTTTCAAGCTAAATTTATTTTAGTATTGAGATTAGTAAGACTTCCAAACGTAGTCTCTAAGTTCTCCAGGTAAGATTTGCAAGTCTTCTGAGCTAAATTTGTTTTAGAATTGAAATTTGTAAAACCTTCAGACATAAGCTCCAAGTCCTCTAGGCAAGATTTGTAAGTCTTCCAAACTGAATCCATTTTAGGTTTAAGATTTGTAAGACCTTCGGGTGTAATCTCCAAGTTCTCCAAATAAGACTCATAAGTATTTTAAGCTGAATTTATTTTAGAGTTAAGATTTATAAGGCCTCTAGCATAATTTTTAAGTCTTTTGGGTAAGATTCGTAAGTCTTCCAAGCTGAATATATTTTAGAGTCAAGATTTGTAAGACTTTTCTACATAATCTCTAAGTCCTCTAGGCAAGATTCGTAAGTCTTTTAAGCTAAATTTGTTTGTAAAACCTCTAAGTTTAATCTTTAAGTTCTCCAAGCTTGATCTATAAGACCTCAGGGCATGATCTTTTAAAACCTTTAGGTACCTTTTTTTAAAAGTTGTGGAACTTTTGTTTAAAGGAGCATTTTTCAATTAATGATTTGTAAGACTTTCAAGCTTAATCTTGAAGTTCTTTGGACGCGATCTATAAGACCTTTAAGCATAAATGTCAAAACCTTGTGTGTCATCTTTAATTTTTTTAAGAAATTGTATGCCTCTATTTTCAAAGAGCCATAAAAAAAAACAAAGAAAAAAATTGAATAATTTTAGCCTAGATATAATGGATATTTATGTTTTTGCGCAATTTCTGTTTCATAGAAAATGCACAAAGAAAGGTAATTGTAGACACCAAAATTTCTCTAGAATTAAATCAGGCCTTTGAACGTAAATTAGGTTTTAATTGAAAAGCTTTAGGCCCAATGGGTTAAAACCCAAAATTTATTTTAATTTAAATTTGACTTGATTTAAGTTTAATTTTATTTTTTTGTCAAAAAAACAAAAAAGAAAAGTTTGAAACCAAAAGGAAAAAATGTGTTGAAATTAGTAAAACAAACAATCAAGGGAAACTTTATAGATTTATTTGAAATATGGAAAATCATGGAAATATCTGTGCATTAGTCCTAGAAATTAAATCTTGGCAAGGAGGAAACTAAATCATGGGTAAAAAAGAAACTTTCAAAGAATCAAATCAAACCATGAAATCCTTGGCATTCAATGAAAATTTTAGAAATTTTTGTAAAAAGCCCTATATAAACCTAATCAATCAAACAAAAATCATATGGGGGAGAAATATAAAAAATATACAAAGATTGTACGAGAGGCAATTAGCAAAAATCAAGCAATACATAAAAGCAATTAAGCAATTTGGGATGTTAAATTTTTTAGGTTCTAGGTATTCAAGGCTATGGGTTTTTTAAAATTAATTATGGGATTCAATTCTAGTTGTTTTGAAAACAATTTAAGATTTTTTTAAATTTCTAAGATTTGTGAAAATTTTAATTTCTGAGCTTGTTAGAGTTTTTTGGAAGTTAATATTTTGATTCTTGTTTTTTTAGTTTGGATTGAGATAATTTTTTAAGTTTTGGCATTGGATTGGTTTTTAGTGAATTTCTAGATTTTTTAAAATTTGTTTGAATTTCTAGGTTTTTCTAGGTTTTGTATGAAATTTTCATTGAATCTTTGAATTTACTAGTGAGGTTCACGGTGGCAAGAAGGTTTTGGTGGCGGCCGTTTTCTAGGTTCATTCATTTTTTTGAAAAAATTTGAATTTTTTAGTGATCATTTGAATTTTTCGATGTCGGAATCTAGGTTTATCTTGGCTGGTTGAATTTCACGACAAGGGCTTTTTGAAGAAAAGTTAGAGGAAAATTGAGATAAAGAGAGAAATGGCCAAGGCATTCTGAAGAAAAAAAATCAATTTTTTGGCTTTTATACATGATTGAAACGGCATCGGTTTGAGGAGTCTTGACTCGTGTGAAGTTGCCAATGACCCTCACACCTACCTACTAAGGATTTGTCTCGATCGTAGGTTTTTCTTTTTCTTTTTTATTTTTGATTTTTTTATTTTATTTTTTTTTTTTGTTTTATTTTATTTCTTTTAATTTTTTTCATTTTTTGCTTATTATTCTAATTAAGTAATTTAATTAAAGAATGGAAAATTTTTGGTTAGATTATTTATGATGTGTTTATTTATTTATTTTTGCATGAATGTTAATTAATTTGCATGATATTTATATTTATTGCATGGCATATTATATTATTATTGTATGATTATATTAATATTGCGTGATATTATTTTTGCATGATAATTTTTATTTATTTTAATTTTTTTTTTCAAATTTAAAAGAGAGTTTTTATAAAAATTTTCAATCCTACCAAATTATTAAAGGATTTAAATCTTAAATTAAATCTTACCAAACTATTGGAGGATTTAATGAATTTTTCGAAAAAATAATTTTTTAGTCCTACCAATATATTAGAGGATAATTTTTGACAAAAACTCTTACTAACATATTGGAGAATATTTATAAAAATATATTATTTTTATAAAAATTAGATCTTGAATCTCCGATGATAAAATTACTAAAAGTGTGCAAATTGCAATTTTTATTTAAATTCTTAGTGAGAAAATCTTTTGGAAATTTTACTAACATTTGAAAATTTTCGATGAGAATTTTTTGATACCAAGTTCTAAGTCTTTTTACAAAAAAAATAATAACAAATTTGACGATGGAGCCTCTTCAGAGTATGATACTAATATCCGTAAATACTTTTGAGGTGAAAAAATTATCTTAAATTATTATCAAAGTATTGGATTAATTTTAGGATCAATTTTTTATAATTAAATTATTTGACAAATGATAAAGATGTTTTAAGACTTGGATAACTTGAAATCAAATTTGTACCATTATTTGGATGGGTACTGTAAGGGTACTATAATCTTACTCAAGCGTAACCGCGCTCCCAAACTTAAATCTAGTTTTATAGACTATACCTAAGTCAAGTTTAAGATTTCTTTTTAAAATGAGACAAATTCAATTAGGTTGCCAATCACACCTAAACAAAAATGATTAGCAACAACTCCTAAAGTTTATATTTAGTGATAGGTCTATGGATCTATACATTATGACACTTTACTTCAAGTAAATTACAGGTTATAATAATTTTCATGATTAAAATACACCCATAACATAGCGTGTGCATGCTGGCTAGTATATGTTAAAATGATATTGTATTGCCCCACGTAACAATTGTATACTCATACAAAAAATAAATAAATAAGACAACAAACTAGCTAGTACGTACTAAAAACTTGGTCTAAAACACTAAAAAAAAAGCACTTACATCATCAAGTAGCATATTTTAGCAATGCTGGAAGTACTGTTAATAAAGACTATCTAAAGATCCCTAAAACTTACAAAAGAAATAGAAGTGGCTTGAACACTCCAAAAAAACCCTTCCAAATTCCTATCACAACCTCAACAACATAAACAAGCCTCATGGATTTTCTTTACATAGTCCCATGGTAGTTAAGAAGAAAAATGGGTGATAGCTTGTTAGGTTTTGGGTTTAAAACTTTTTAGAAAGAATGGAGACAGAGGCACAAAAATAAGAAAATTAAAAAAGTAAATAGAGAAAATATGTAACCTATTTGTGTCGAGCTCTGACCTCGAGGCATTGTTAAAAAGACAGAAGAGAAAAGCAGTTAGAAACAAAGGCAATATGTATTCCTTACATTTGCACTTTGACGTGTAAGTCAAAAATAGTGAGATTGAAAAAGAAGTAGGAATGAGAGATAAAGAGTTGAATAAACTTGCCTTAATAATGCCTGAACCTTTATATTTTTAGATAAGCTGTAGGGGACCATCAGAGGACAATAAAGACAATGCCGAGCTGATGTTGCACTAAGCATGTCAGGTTGACCTGACATGTCGGTCGGTACAAATGATAGAAATATCCCTAGTTGTATGTTGGAGGTTTCATAAAAGGAAAAAGACTACTATACCTTTTTTACCATCAAATGCTCCTAACACTTTATCCCTCCACCAAGCAGTTTGAGTATCAGATAGCTGAATGTATGATCGACACCCCCGTGCAAGGTAAATCAACAAAAAGAGATGACTTAGAAGTTTAATTCTTTAAAGTTGACATTATAGAGGGAGGTCAATTTTAGGGGATCACTAGCCTTGAGCTGTGGTCTGACCTTGTGGTTGTCTATTCTCGAATATGCATCTTGGGTTGAGTGCATAGCCATGTTCTGGTTGGAATCCAAGTCAGAGTGCATAGCCAGCTTAAAGGTTGCCAAGGTGATAATCATTCAAAATGATTCAAAGTTAATGCTAGAGTTCATCTGGTAATGTTGATACTTGTATTTTATTTCAAAAGCTTGGGCTCTTAGTTCTTCTTGGAGAGTCATCCAATTTAGGTAGTCTGACTTGAGTTTCATCCAATTAGGCTAGTCTGAGAGCATTAAATGAGAAAAAAAGTAGTTTGAGCAAAAAAATTTTTTTAAAAAATGAAAAGATGTTTTTTCACCTTTGCTCCAACATGTAGTGCAGTTTATGCCATTCATCTAATCTGTGGCATGTCTATTCAAAGAGCCATTGGGGCTTTAGTTTTTCATTTTTTTACTTTCATTGCTCTCAATCCTATCTGAACTTTTTGATCTCAAAAGCTTTTTAGTCTTTAGAGTTTTTTCACTCCTTTTTTATATGTATTCTTAACCATATCTTCTAATATGATTTTTAGAGAGGTTGAGAGTTATCGGGTAAAACTTATAGGAGGTCAGTGTAACAAAACCATGACAATTTGATTTCACTATTCATCGAAAACCACAATAGTGAGAAGAGGACCTTCTAGTTTAATTCGATGTTTAACAAAGGGTAGTAACAGAATGAAAAAAATGCTCAGGCAAGAGGGGAACGAGTTTTGAGCATGGAGAAGCTATGTCTCAGATAGATTTCGACCTATAAAATTCACTAGATTTTCCTGTCTCTCATATTTATCTATCTTCTATGGCTAACCTTCTTCATCTTTTGTTGTTCTCTTTTTCAAGGTTCGATCACATCGATTTTCTTTTGCTTCTACTCTTTCCCCCATCAATACTTTTGTTGTCACTTTCATTCTACCCCAGTCAATTTTTTTTTAGATTTTTTTCTCTCTTGAAGGTTCTCCACCTCATCCCTTTTTTTTCAGAGTTAAATTACTGTTAGCCTCAGTTTCACCTCAGAATCTTGATCATTCTTACTTATCAAAGTCTTTTGACGATGAAGATTCTGAGGAGGAAAGTTCCAAGAAAAAATAAGAAAAAAAGAGTACTTCGACTAGAAAAAGTGGTGGCGAGGAAGAGAGTCTTATAGAGTAGGAAAAACTAACCAAGATCATTATATATACTCCTTGTGATCTCGATGTAATCCCTATAAACGTGATGAGTGAATTAAATAGTAGGGTAAATCTTAAAAATTATCCTAACATGTGTTCAACTCATTACGTCTAACTTTTTTTTTCCTAAAAAAAGGTATAGTATAATAATACCGAACTCTTCAGACCAGGTCACTGATAGACTGAAGCCATATAACTCTACATGTATTAAGATTTTTTCGTAGGTAGTCTGAGGTTTCTACTTCATCTTTTATTTATTTCAATTTTTAATTCTTATAATTTGACTATCACTTAACTCACTCTTAATTCTATACAATACATAGTTGTTTACATTATTCTTTATCAATATTTAAATATTCTTCCATCTCTCCCTCTATTCAAAGAGTTTTTTCTCTTAAAAAGTACCCCAATAATTGTATGTGGTATTACATAATAGCTCGACCAAATAAGAAATTGCTTGTCGATTGCCAGAGCTCAATAAAAAATTGAAAACTACTTTTCCTTTGCTTCAAGAAGCAAAAAATAAATAAAAATGGTGAGCCCAGAGTTAAGGTTGCTTTTGAGGTTGAGGCCTAGAAAATAAGGAGTATGCCTAATGCTTTTGTGGATGCATTGATAACCTTCTCTGTCTTGGATCTATCAAATCGAGATAAAATTTTAGAATATACCTATCTAAGGGAAGTCATTATTGATACTCATGAGTTGACCTCTTCATAAGTAATAAACAAGACAAAGTATTAGGGTAGGTTTAAGGTAACCTCATAGGATTTTATTTTAACCTAATTTTTATCTAACTGTTAGCTCAGTTTTGCATATATGGCTTGCAATGACGACTTTGACTTTGGGCTATACTAGCAAGCCCTTAAGCTTAAGAAAGGCCAAAAGAAAATTTAGTTCAAGGCCCTGTCTTGTGAGGGAGACAAGGTTGTCAATACCTCATTGCATAGTTTTCTCGTAACTCAAAAAATAAAAGTTAGGGCTGGCCAAAACTTGTCTTCATTATTGGCATCAACAACTCTTTTTCTTGCTAAAAAACCATGAGTGGATGCCTCTTTTTCCACCCTCGAGAACCCCGAGGCTAAAGTGTTAAAGCCCAGCTTAAAGAAAATCTCCACCAACTTTGAGTACACTTCTATTGATGACCCTATTACCAATTTTACCATGGCAAAGAGATTTAGCAAAATTGCTATCCTTTCTATTGATAAACACTGATTGACTTCAGCTTAGTTTTATAAGTATTCTTTATTTTGCTAAGTTTGAGGTCATTATGTGCAATCTAATAAAAATTTTCCCTTCAACCCTTGGATAACACTAGTGAAGTGCTCTACCACTTTTACCTCACTATGGTTTTTAGTGACAGTTACCTTGGTTGAAGAGCACAAGAAGAGCTTAGATGCACTAGGTAATGTCCAATCTAGCCTTAACACATCCTACAAAAAGAAAGCTATACAAAAAAAAAAGAATTAATGAGCTGACAGCAAAACTGAAGGCCATCATGATTGACAAAGCCTTAACTGACTTAATAAGGAAGTAAGCCGAGCTCAAGCTCAATGATGCTTAGGCTGAGATAGCCAAGCTGAAGCCAAGGAGAAAGGGGATGAGGATTTGAAGAAGGTCATAGAAAAGTTCAAGACTTTCAATGAGTGCTTCTAGATGAAGGTGAAGTTTTTTAGAAAGAACGTGCTTGATGCTTTCCAACTAGCCAAAGATGAAGTGCAATTTAAATTCTCTGCCTTCAACCTTGACCTCTCTTATATTGATATCAACAATATCATATTGAGACCTCATTTAAATCAGTTTAAGAAAGATAATAAAAAAATTAGAAAAATGAGGATAAAGCCTTGAGGCAGAGCTAGAAGCAATTATAGGGCTTGAGCATAAGGTGGAGGAGGCTAAAAAGGGTAAGATCATCATTGCTTCTTCTACTGATGAAGATGTTGCTCCCACTGCTACTGTTGCTAATGTTGTTGATGCATGATTCGTTTAACTTTTTGTTTTCGATTTTTGTAAATTTTTATTAATGTACAAGGTCAATTTTTTGTAATGACCTTAAGTAGGTATGATCTGCTGACATCATTTTTTGGTAATTTTTATAATAATTAATCAATACAACTTTTTGTTCAGATTAATCTAAACTTCAGCTCAACGAAGCTTTATTATCGTAATTTTTTCTTTATTCACATAAGTTTAAGAACAGTTAATCAAAGAAATTTCAACTTAATTAACTGAACTGAAGATTTATGTAATCCTTTATATTAAATTAATTTGAGAATCCATCAAAGTTCTAGGTCAAATTTTGTTAGATCGATCAATGTAAGCTCATTGAACATAATTTGATTTATATATTGAAGCACAAAATACAAGTATGAGCTCAATTTAGGTCGAGCTACTGATAAAAACTTTTAAATTATCTAAGTTCTACATCCTTAAGATGACATTGCCATTAAGTCTTGTAGTTTGTAGGTTACGTAATGGACAATCTCTTTAACAATATATAGTCCTTTCCAAGTTAAGGCTAATTCGCTAGCTTGATCATCTACTCTTAAAGCTTTTACTTTTCTAAGTACTAGGTCGTCCTTCTTGATATGTTTACGTCAAACCCTTTTATTATAATAATTGGTCACTTTTTACTAATAAGCTACTATCCGTGTTAAGGTTATGTCCTTCTATCCTTCAACGAGGTTGAGGTCGACCCTAAGCATTTCTTCATTTTCCTCTTCTAACCCTAATTTGAACCTTAAACTTGGAAAGCCAATCTCAACAAATATCACAACCTCTGTTCCAAATGCCAAATAAAATAGGGTTTCACTAATGGGTACCTTCATGGTCTTTCTCAGGGCTCATAACATCTTTGATAGCTCATCAACCTACTTCCCATTGTTGTGTCGAGCCTCTTTTTTAGAGCATGTAATATTGTCTTGTTCGTAGCTTCTACCTACTCGTTGTATTGAGGGTGGGCAATCAGCATGAACCTAAAATTGATGTGAAGGGTTGAACACCATTTTTTGAACCCTGAATTTTTAAATTATTTGCCATTGTTCGTTATTATAGACTAGGGTAAACCAAATCTATAGACTATGTTTTTCCACATAAATTTCTCGATTTGGGCTTTTATGGTGATAGCCAAAACCTCAGCTTCAAGTAATTTTATGAAGTAATATACTGCTATTAAGATGAATCTTTTCTGACCTATGGTTGAGGTGAATGATCTGAGGACATTTATTCTCTACTGTATGAAGGGTCACGAATTGATGATAAAAGTAAGCTTAATCGAGGGAAGATGTTACATGTAAGCAAATCTCTAACACTTATTGTATCTTTTTACTAGTTCGATTGCATTTCTTCTGATGGTGGGTCAATAATAGTCTTACTTAAACACCTTGTAGGCCAATGGCCGAGGTTCAAGGTGACTTCCATATATTCCTTCATGAATTTCTGGCAGGGCGTAATCTATCTCTTCCTTATCAATATATCTTAAGTAGGGCAAGCTAAAAGATTTTTTGTATAATTTTTATTTAATCATTGTGTACCGAGGGGCCTTTCTTATTAATACCTTAACTCATATTCTTTCCTCGAATAGTGCTTCTATGGTCAAATTTCCTTGATTGGCATCATCCAAGTTTTTTTTTTGGTGACTATCCTATAAGCTTGTCATCGGTGCTTTTACGTGTTAACTTTTTACCATAACTTAGTTTGGAATTTCCATTATTATTTTTGAAGCCTACTAGTGAATTCTCTAGCCTCGATATGTTTTTCATCTCAGCCTTATTAAAGCCAGCCACCAAGGCTAGCACTTTGTCAAGATACTTTTGAATCTCATTTTTTCGAGCTCCAAAGTCTCTATTATTTGAGCAACCACCAGTTGGGAGTCGTTATATGTGCTTATGTGTTGAACATTCCACTCGGTTGTCAATTTTAAATCAACTATCAATGCCTTATATTCTACCTCATTGTTAGATATCTTAAACTTGAATCTCAAGCCATATGGGTATTGTAACCCTTTTAGGCTTATCAGAATAAGGTTGGCTTCTCTGTTATGACTCTTGGCTGATCCATTAACATAGAGTTTCCAATCATCTTTATCCGAGGTTTTCTCTTTATCCTCAAATTGTCTTTCAAGGTGTACCAAGGTAAGTTCTACGATAAAGTCTGCCAATACCTGTGATTTTAATTTTGACCTGGGTAATATAGGTAGATCGAATTTACTAAGCTTCACCACCCATTTAATTAGCCTTTTTTACATTTCAAGCTTCTGTAAAACTTATCTCAACGATCAGTCGGTCAGTACGTGAATTGTGTAGGCTTAAAAATAAGGGCTAAGTTTTTTGGCTGATGTGACAATAGCATAAGCTAGCTTTTCTATGTCGCTGTATTTAGTCTCTACCCTGTTAGTACTTTACCTACAAATAGATCGATCTTTGTTTTCTTTCTTCTTTTCAAAACAAAACTGAGCTGATGGCTTGGTATGTGCTGGCTATGTATAAGTACAAGATCTCACTGAGTCTTGGCTTGGACAAAATAAATAAGAGGATAAGAACTCTTTGAGTCATTCAAAATCTTTTTAGAACGGAAGAGTCCACCTAAAGTCAGAGATGTTCCTGAAGATTTTAAAGAATGGCAAATATCATTTTGTCAACCTTGCTATGAATCGATTCAATATGGCTATTTTGTCAGTTAACCTATATATTTCTTTTATCAAGGTCAATGTTTCCATGTTCAAGATCGCCTGAACCTATTTTATGTTCACCTCTATCTTTTTTTTTTGTTGATCATGTAACCAAAGAACTTACCCGACGTGACCCCAAAAGCATATTTGTTAGGTTAAGCTTCATATTATACTTTTTCAAGATATTAAAGATCTTTTTGAAGTCTTTCAAGTGCTCGATCGAGCTCTTATTCTTAACAATCATGTCGTCCACATATACTTTCATGTTGCAACCAATCTAATTTTTAAACACTTTATTTACCAGCCTTTGGTAGGTCACTCATGCATTCGTCAATCCGAAGGGCATTTATCTTGTAACAGTAAAGGCCTTTTTCAATAATAGAAGCTATCTTTTCCTCATTGTCTTCTAACATTTTGATTTTATTATAACCAAAATAGGCATCTATAATACTAAAGAGGCCATGCTCGGCACTATCATCCACCAATCGATTTATACTAGGGAGAAAAAAGCTATCTTTTAACAGGCTTTGTTTAAGTTGGTAAATTCAATGCATATCCATTTTTCATCATGCTTTTTTACCATGACCACATTGGTTATCCATTCAAAAGAGTAGACCTTTCTGATGAAGCCTGCTTGCAATAATTTGTCAACCTTATCCTCGATAGCCTATTATCTTTTTAGGGTAAAGATTTTCTTCTTTTACCTAACTAGGTTAACCTCAAGATTAGTGTGCAGCCTAAGAACGATCACCTCAGTATCAATCTCGAGCATATCGAATGGTGTCCAAGCAAACAAGTCGGCATTATCTTTCAAGAGTTGTATTAACTGATCCTTATGTTGAAGTTTAGCTTCGATCTATGTATGTTTTCCAAGGATGCTATCACAAAATGAAATTGTTACGAGGTCTTTGACAGGTACAGGTTGATTTCATCCGAGTCCAGTCTTTGATCAATTATCTCTTTTTGTTCAATCAGGACAAGATCATTTCCTACGAAAATAGATCTTGACGTGATGATTAGTATATTATGGATAACTTGATGATTAGTATAAATTAGTATATTTTTTCATTTCATAATGTATTTTGGCTAGTATTTATCCTCGGTCCAAATGACATGTGGTTGTTCACGCCAACTTAAAAGCTCAATCATCTTTGGAGTTACCTTAAAAAATTCAAAAAATAGAATAAAAGATTTTTTTTAGAGCTTAAAAGTTTGAAGCAGCTTAAGAGCGCGTTTCTATCAAGTCAGTTTTACTTTCTGTACTCTCACTAGTAACTTCCTACTTCTTACAAGTTTTTGGTGGTTGTACTTTACTTTTGACTTCAATTTCTATCGAACTACCTATTTGTTTCCTAGTCCTGCCCTTTATTGTTATAACATAACATTGCCATGTCATGGATTGGTCTCCTTAGACCTCTCTAACCCCACTGGGTGTTGGGAATTTCACTTTCAAATGGGGAGTTGAGTCTATAAGCCACATAACAGACTAACTAGGTTAACCTAATATCATGTTGTAAGCTGATACGACATCTACAACTATGAATTCTATAATTGAAGTGATAGTCTTTGGTTCGTCCCCAAAGAGGTCGAAAACTTGATGGTTTCTTTTACCAGTACTTGCTCGTTCCAAACCCCACAAGCGTTATGGTGATCAACTTCAACTAATTTTCATTAATTCTTATTTTTTTTCATGCAGTTATAATACATGACGTCGATTGAACTCCCATTATCAAATAAGATTTTTTTGACTACATAGTTGTACACTAAGGCCATGATTACTATAGCATCATCATGTGGGTGTTAGATTCCTTTAAAATTTTTTGAACTAAATGAGATTAGCTCATCTCTCTAGTATTTTTCTCTTGTTGTGAGGTGCTTACCACTATAACCATATCTAAGCTTAAACTTCCTTTTGGTCGAGGTCAAGCTACCCCTAATAATCATATTATTACCTTAGTAATTAGCCTGTTATTATAAATTTGACTTTCTTCTTGTTTGGCCTCATTTTCTTAGTCTTCTCTTTTTCTCTATTTTAGCCCTTTTTACCCTGGATGGGCTCTTTTCGATATTGTCTATAATCAGTTCTAGGTTGGCCTTGTCTTTGCTATTCTACAAACATTATTATTCTATAAAGGTCAAGGTTTCTTTCAATTTGCATCAGAATCCTCTCTCGAGAGGTATTCAGTGTAATGTATCTTTTTTCTTCGCTAGGGCTTCTAGCCTTATGCCATCTCCATTTTAGGGGAGAATTGTAGAAATCCTTGCCTTTCTATAATCGATGAGAAAGGAATGAGCCTTTCTCACCTCGATTAGTTTTCATTATAGCTTTAAAATTTATGTACTTCTCTACTATCAGTAGAATGTTAGCCTAAGTTTTAGGTGGTTCTAGCGACAATGTCAACTTTAAATGGTACTCTTTGTCGTTGAGTCCACTTGTTAGGGAAATGACAACTATCGTCTGTTCTAAGTCTTTAACCTGCAAAGCTTCCATGTTAAAACATGTGATGTATCTATTCAAAGTTTTATTCCATCCTTGGTGGATTGAAATAAAACTTAAAGTCAACTTCTTCACTCTTCGACTACTTATAAACCTTGACAGGAAATAGTGGCCAAGCTCCTTGAATATTGTGATTGACCTCAATTCCAAGCTGTTATACCAAGACCAAGTTGCACCCTTCAATGTAATATCTAAGCCTTTGCACATTAGAGCCTCGTCTGCAATTTGCATTATCATGCAGTTCTATAAAGTTTCAAATGATTGAAGGGGTCAAAAGTACCTTTGAAGAATGAGGGAGTACCTGTCCTATTAAGCAAAATATCTAATGATTCACTTTGTGGGATTTCTGCGAAGTAGAGGATACTTTGGATCCAGCTCATTTCAATAGTCTTCTTTCACTAATCCAAGCTCTGGAAAGCTTTCTTGCATCAATACAATTAGTTGATCAATTCTACCAAGAAACAAGGAAGTGAAAGAAGCTTGTATTGTTATTTTCCCTATAATTTATAATTCAAATTTAATCTCAATATTTTTACTAAAAATATCTATTTAATAAATATATCAAAATTTGTTAAAAAAATTTTTTAATTTTGCATCATTGATCTATTTGATGAAATTTTTTAATCTATCAATTTTATTTTTTAATTTTAATTTTCAATTTTAATAAAAAACTTCACCAACTTATCATATGAAACTAAAATGACATTTGGCTTCTATGTGAGATAAGTATTCTTTTTCACATGTTTATGTAATGGGACAAACTACAATATTAGAAAAGTGAGTTTAGTTAAATGTTAAAATTCTTAGTTTTTCAAAAAAAAAAAAAAGAAATGTTTTATTTTTAACATTAAATTTATAAATTGATTTTAGTTTTCGAGCCTTCCCTAATAACTACTTTTCAAACCCTTTTTTTTTTCTTCTTTTAAAGCATAAATGTGGAATAGTAAAAAAATTTTTATTTTTTCTTTTATATGTGATTTTCTTTTATCGACAGAAAAATGAATCTTCATCAATTTCATCTTCAAAATGTCATTTAAAAATTTTTTATTAGTTATATTTTAATCAACAATTACAGTTAATTATATGATGCTGCTCATTAGTTATTTTATTGATTTTAAATAGTTAAGATTTATTTCAATTCATACATCACTACTATTTAATTATGATTATTATTCATTTTAAGTTATATATTAACTTTGAATCACAGTATTTTCACTCTACTTCTGTCAATTTTTTTTCCTATCTAATTAGATCATGAAACCAAATACTTATAATAAATAACTTTTCTTTTTTGTAGAATATAGTAAATAACAATATCAATTCACTTTTCTATGTGTCATTATTAAAAATTAAATAATTAGAAAGCTCATATTATTTATTGGTATGAGTTTTATCTTGCTTATGCATTGGTCCGATAGCCGATAAGAAGTAGATACCATCAATGTCTATGGATTATTACGTATCAAAAGAATTTTGCCAACAATTAGAGCTACTTTCATTTCATTCTCTAAATCTTTTTACACTTAATTCGTTTGACAACTTGTAATTGGTTTTGTAGATGGGTCCAATTTATAAGATTTAGGAATGATCAAATTATTCTTTGCTTTTGTTTCCAATTACACGAAATTTTAATCTAGGTTTTTGGTTTTCCTAAAATTTTAAAATACAATTCAATAGACTATTATTAATTATGGTATATATGCATTATGCGTTTCCTTTTTTGATCATATATAAATTTTATTTATACACAATATATGTAATTATATGTTCAATGTATAATTGTTATAATAAAAATAAATAAAAAATAGATATTCATATGCAACACACCTGATAAAAAAAACTAGTATAGATAAAGTGCTAAACTTGTTAAAATTATTTTCTTTGTCAAAAGCATGTGCCATATGTAATACCAATCAATTCAATATTATAATTATAATAATAATAATAATAATAATAATAATAATAATAATAATATAAGTGTAGCTGAGACATATGATTAAATTTTTCATGATTTTGACTTTTGAGTTACGTAATAAGAGCCAAGATTTTTTATCTCATAAATTCTATAATTCCCTCCTAAAATTTGATCTTCACGTACACTTGAAATTTGAAAATCATTTTCACGTTATCTGAACATAGACCAATCGCTTTGGAACAACTAGCACACATGTATTGCAATATAAAATTCTTGTTGATACGAACACACATGTCCTTGATTTGAAATTGGTACTGCAAGAAATTTTTACCTAGTTGATTTAGTTGTTGATAGTCACACAATTTCAATAATGTCGCTTGTTGGAAAATCTATATTTGCAGATCTCCCTTGGCTTAAAAAATATTTTCGATCTGACACTTGTTTGCAATAAATCGAAATAAATAAACAAATATAAGTAAAAAAAATCAAATAATGCTTTTTCTAATGTATTATACAACAACGATAGAAATGTGTGTTTCACGAGCAACGACTGGACCCCATAATAATTTATCCACATCTATATATAGTCATAGACTTTTTATTTTAAATTTCCCTACTTTCAAACCACTATTCCTCACAATATGTTATTAAGATAGGATTTATAATTTGCAAAAAATGTTAACCTTCTAAAATATATTATTAATTTCCGAGTTGATTTTTGTGTGTAACCAAAAGCTAAAAGCTCGGTTTTTGTTTAATATTTAAAGTTATCACGAATCAAATTTTATAAAATTAAAAATCTAATATTTTATCAAATCACGTGAGCCATTGACAATAAACCCTATTATGATAATATACCCAAAAACAATAATTAATAATTAATATTATTAAACTCAACTCTATGTATTATTTTCGAAAACCCAACCAACATATTAAAACTAAAGAAAACACAAAGTACGCATCATGTTGAGTCCACTCACCTAATTAATATATAACAATCTTTACTTACTTTTAATGGTAGTAGGTACGCATCACGTTGAGTCCACTTTCCTAATTAAGATATAACAATCTTTAATTACTTTTAATGGTAGTACTTAATTTTTCTTTTATATATATATATATATATATATAGTTATTTATGAGAATCTTCTCTATCCAATGGCCAAACCAAAAAAAAATGATAAGTAATATTGGAAAAAGATGATGAATTTAACTTACACGTTTTAAAGTCCTCCTACCATGGAGACAAAAGGTCAGAGCCGTTTGCAATTTATCTTAGAAAAGTTTTACATATATATATATATTGAAAAAAAAAAGGTTTTACATATTAAATATAAGAAAAAAGTTATATATAATCGTTTAATACATTTATTTCACATACTCAACATAATGTTTAAGTTTTCAAAATTACTTTTAAGTCTTCAGGATAAAAATAAATTTATAATTAAATACTTCCTTTTGGAGCAAATGAATGTGTCATGAAATCCAACGACCAAGGATTGCAATGAAGAAGGATAAACAGCTGCATGTTTGCATCGTAGTTGGTCAATAAAAATATATGTTTTGACAGCCAAGGAACCAACGATACTCAACTTTTCATTTTCATTTTAGTCTTGAAATAAGATGTATACATATCATCTACCTGGTTGAAAGTCAAGCCTCCGCTTCAAAATAAATAAATACTTAATACTATTAAAATATTTCATGTAAACGGGCCTCAGACCAGCAACAAAAAACACATGATTTAGTCGTAAAGATGTTCATATGATCGGTTCTTCCTTCTTAAATAACAACCTCAAGTTTGGCCCGATATTTTTAAAAGTAAATCGATCTGCATAATATTAAAATTGAGTTCTTACAAAGACTTTTACTTCGGCGGTTGTCATTAATTAGAAAAATAATTAGTTTATAATTACTTGTCATTTGGTAAAATTTGAGAGACTCTTAAGTATATGTAAAAAAATAATAATAATAATTTTATTGTCCTTCAAGTCTTACTGGAAGGCTCGAAGCCATCTTTTTTGGATTTTGGCCCATATGTTTTTGATGTATATTTTGGGCTTTTATTTTTTATGTATAAAATTTGTAAACAAATATATATTTGTTAAAGAATAATTAAAAAATATTATTAAATTAAATTTATCAAAGTACTTTAAAGATAAAAAATAATTTTAAATAAAATAACTTATTGAATATATTATATTACTTTTAATTTAAAAAATCATCAATTTAAAATAATTATCTTGATTTTAATATAACTATTTTTATATACCATTAGTAAAAAAATTTAATATTTTTTATAAATAATTATAAAGGTTACCCCTTGCGAAGTGGGGCATATTTCTTGTTAATTATAAAAAGCAGGATATTACAAAGGAATAAGAAGCAATATGCTGTTCGTTATTAGGCTGGGCCGAAAGAAATAAAAGGAGTAGTTTAAAAAGAAAATACATCCAATTAAATCATTTTATAAAGCTTTGAGTTCTATTCACCCCTAACTTGGTAAGGTCATCAGTAAATTCATTAGCTTGCCACAGTGAGAAAATTTGCAAATTTCCCACTTGTTCCAAAGTTTCCACATGCAATATGTTCTTCTTCAACCCCAAGCAGTATTTAAGCGAGTGCTGAAACGTGTTCTTTAATTTGAAAGCTTGACTGCATAATATTTGAAATGAAATAATAGACTAGTGGCCTTGGTGCTTATAATTGGTTCTTAATTTCCGCTTAGACCGAGTGACAACTAGATCTCAAAATGGAACCTGCGCTCAAATCCATACTATATATATACCATACTTTGTAATTTAAATCCATTATTTATCGCTTTTTTAGGAATAGATTTAATATTTAAATTCCTTTCTTACAAGATAAGGCTATGCCTCAAATTCTACATACTTATAACAACATTTAAGTTTACACCATTAACTTTTTTATCCATCAAGTTTACTTACGTACATATAAACTAATCACATTATATATAGAAACAATCATGTGATTTTGTTGCTAAAATGCTTAACTTTTAATTTCAGTTTTTTAAATTCAAATTCAAATAATTTCAAATATAAAATATATATTTTCGGTGACACGGAAGTGCTACATATTCTATTAATATGTAAATTGCACAACTAAAAAACCTTGTAGTTTTTTTTAATTTATCTTCAAAGTCAGTATAACTTTACTCCCTCCATCCCCAATAACTATCCATTGAATTTTTGTCAAAGTAATTCCACTTTTTTTTTCTTTTTTTAAATATCTATTAAATTAATTTTAAAAAATATGTTTTCAAAAATTTTGAACTCAGTTTACAAATCTTATTTTTTAAAAAAATTTTATATTTCATTATTTTATTAAAAATAATGGTTAAAATTGAGTTAGTTTCACCCAAAAAAATCAATAAGGGACGATAATTTTAGGACAAAAAGAGTAATAAATATTTAATGAAATAAAAGATAATTAACAAATGTGATTATCACATGGAGACAATTGGGCACTCGATTGACGAATGCAAGCAATTGAATGAGAAGATTGAAAGTCTCATCCATAGTGGCACCTTGACCTAAGAGCTCTTTGAGCAATGGAAAGTTGCTTTATCATATATTGATTTTTCTTTGTACATGAAGTTAGTGGTTTCCAATGAGTTTTGATTGTTTGGCTTCTTACATATGCATGTGAAAATTCTCAAGAAATTCGGTGATTATTATTAAAAATGAGCATCGTGAGCCATTTTCCTAAACATTTCACTCTTTTTCAATTGGAATATTAAAAACCTTGAGAATTTTTATAGATGAAAGTTTCAAAACTTCACCCGATTTTGACCATGATATATTGATCTTCAATTGGGCTATAAATAATAAAATGGTCGATTAATTTGTAAATCTTTTAAGGCACTCTCCTAAGTTTTTTGAATTTTGGTGATTTTGATAAATGTCAAGGCTATTTCAAATTCTTCACATCCCAAATTCCTTAAGCCATAGTTTTTGAATTTGTTCAGTATTTTGGACCATGCTACATTTTTCTATTTTTTCAATCCTTCATCAAGTGATTCTTTGTCCTCATCTTGGGCAAATTTATTGAAAAAATTCAAATTTACTTAATGTCCCAAATAACACTTTTGATTGATGAACATCCAAATGGGTTTGTTATCAAAATGCATTATGAGTATGAGTTGCAAAAAAAAAAAAAAGAACAAAGAGTTAATTATTAAATCATGCATGTGAGGCATTTAAATCTAAAATCAATCAAACAACAAGTTATCTTCTGGGAACTTCTTTTTAATAGGAAGTATCCTTGCTTGGAATGAAAATTGATCTTTCAAATTCCTTTCATAAAAGAAAAAAATATTCATTTGCTACCCCTTTTGAGCCTATTGATTTTTTTTTTTTTAATAAACTCTAATCAAGGATCATCCTCTAAATCTAGGGGTAAGTTCAAAGAAAAAAGAGATCAATCTCATCAAGATGGCATGTGATCTTGTGTTGAGGGTTAGAAAATAATGTCTTATATTAAAGGGTAGGTTTGAAATAGGATGAACTCCAAAAATTTTAAACTTATGCCAAAAAAAATAAGAAAAAAAAAAGAAATGTGAAAGGTGAAAAGCCATGTTTTGAGAAAAAGAAAGATACTCTGGAAAAGAAATAGTCATTGGTTTGATCACTCTTAAATACATTTTTTAGCCTATTTATCTTTTCTTTCAAAACCTTAAACCCTGGCCAATGTTACATTCTTCAAAAAGTCTATTTTGATCATATGTGAATATCTAAGTTGGAAGCTTGTTCCTTAGGAAATCATTATGATTTGGTTTTAGATGAATTTTGAATGCTCAAATGCATAATGGAATAATCCAAAAAAAAAAGAGCAAAAAGAAAGAATGAAACTCTATGGTGAAAACCTGAAAGGGTAATCTATAACAAATTTGAAATTGTGAAAGCAACTCATGACTTTTTCATACTTTAAAGAAGAAGCAAAAAAACAAAGCAGGCATTTTGAAAAAAAAAAAAAAAACTAAGGGGTGCGGGAGACTTTTCTTTAAAAGCCCAAAGAGATTAATCTCACTCTAAAGATTTTTTCTAAAATTTGGATCTTGTTCTTCTTTCAAACCTAAAATTTTAAGCCTACCGTAGTTGGTCTTAACATTTATTAAAATATCACATATCAAGAAGTGAAAAGAGTGCTAAAATTGTTGCATTTTAAAAATAATTTTCATTTGTGAGCCCAGATGAAAAAATATTCTTGTTCTCATTTAGTGACCAAATTCCTTTAGTAATTAAGATCCTTCATGATGTACCCAACCATTGTATCTTTTTAAAAAGACCAAAGTTGTAACTTATCATCCTTATTCTAGATAATAATCACCAGTTTTTTTAAAGAGATTTGATCATATACAAAAGAGAGTCATATGAGGTAATTTTCATTGCTATTTTTGAAGAGTTTTGAAAAATGTTCAAAATGTATTGAATCTTAATGCTCATGGTGGGAGACAAGTGAATGCTATGATGAAAGAAACCTTTTTGGGCCAAGAAAAATGTCAAATGCAAGGGACCAATAATGAAACAACTCACTAGATGAGAAGAATGGTTTTCAAGAATGAAAATGTTAAGAATGTTTGCTTTAGTTTGTGAAAGAACTTGTCAGCCAGTCCAGAGGCTATGTCATGGAAGAATAGAAAGAAGAAAAAGTTTTGAGAATCATATTCCCACAATAAAAGACATATGGTATAGATTGCATGCATTGCATTCATTGTATGCATTTCATGCATTATATGCATCACGTGCATTCATGTGTTGCATTCATTACATATTCTTAGATTGAATAAGATTTTACCTCAACGTAATGTATTAAAACTTTTGGGTATCAATGATGAAAACCTCTTAATAATTCCTCTTAAAACCTCTAGGTACATCTTTAAAACTTTTGAACTCTTTTTAAAATCCTCCAGGCAAGATCTATAAGACCTGAGTATGTTCTTTTAAAACTCTAGATATTCATTGTTAAAGTAGTTAGGCCTTTATTTAAAAAATCTTTTTTAAAGTTTGATTTATAAGACTTTCAGACATAATCACTAAGTCTTTCGACAAGATTTATAAGTCTTTCAAGCTAAATCTATTTTTAAAGTTTGATTTATAAAATCTTCAGACTTAATCACTAAATCCTTCGGGCAAGATTTGTAAGTTTTCTAAGTTAAATTTGTTTTAGTTTCGAGATTAGTAAAACTTCTGAAAGTAGTCTCTAAGTCCTTTTGGTAAGATTTATAAGTCTTTCGAGCTGAATCCGCTTTAGAGTCAAAATTTGTAGAACCTTCGTACATAATCTCCAAATCCTTCAGGCAAGATTTGTAAGTCTTTCAAGCTGAATCTATTTTAGAACCAAGATTTATAAAACCTTTAGACATAATCTCTAAGTTCTTTGGGTAAAATTCATAAATCTTTCGAGCTGAATCTGTTTTAAAATTGAGATTTGTAAAACCTCTAGCGTAATCTCTAAGTCTTATGGGTAAGATTCATAAGTCTTTAAGCTGAATTTATTTTAAAATCGAGATTTGTTCATAAGTTTTGTAAAACCTTCGAACATAATCTCCAAGTCTTCTAAGCAAAATTCGTAAGTCTTCTTAGCTTAATTTATTTTAGAGTCGAGATATGTAAAACCTTCGAGTATAATCTCCAAGTCTTCTAGGTAAGATTCGTAAGTCTTCTAAACTAAATCTATTTGTAAGACCTCTGGACTTAATCTCCAAGTCTTTTGGGCATGATATTTTAAAACCTTTAAGTACCTTTTTTTTTTTTTAAGTTGTAAAGCGTTTGTTTAAAAAACATTTTTCAATGAATGATTTGTAAGACCTCCAGGCTTAATTTTCAAGTTCTTTGGACGCAATCTATAAGACCTCCAAACATGATCATCAAAACTTTCGGGTGTTGTCTTTAATTTTTTAAGAAATTATATGCCTTTGTTTTCAAAGAGCTTTAAAAAAAAACAAAGAAAAATTTTGAATAATTTGGGCCCAGACGTAATGGATATTTATGACTTTGTACAATTCTTATTTCAAAAAAAATGTACAAAGAATGGCAACTATAGACACTCCATTTTGTCCGAGAATTCTTCAAAATTGAAACAAACCTTTGATCATAAATTAGGCTTTAATTGAAAAGCTTTGCCTAATGGGTTAAAAGCCCAAAAATTTTTATTTTTAATTTGATTTATTTTTTTAATTTTTTTTTGTCAAAACAAAAATAAAAAAAAAACAAAAAAGAAAAGTTGGAAACCTAAAAGAAGCAACATGTTGAAATCAATAAAATAAAAAATCAAGGGAAACTTTAAAGATGTACTCGAAATCTGAAAAATCATGAAATTATCTTTGCATTAATTCTGGAAATTAAATCTTGGTAAGGAAGAAACTAAATCATGGGTAAAAATGAGACTTTGAAAAAATCAAATCAGACCATGAAATTCTTGGCATTCAATGAAAATTCCAAAAATTTTTATAAAAAAACCTTATATAAACCTAATCAATCAAACAGAAATCATACAAAAAGAAATATGGAAAATATACAAAGATTATATGGGAGGCAATTGGCAAAAATCAAGCAATACATAGAAACAATTAAGCAATTTGGGATGTTAAAGTTTTTACGTTCTAAGTATTCAAGGCTAGGTGTTTTTTAAAATCGATTCTGGGATCCAATTCTGGTTGTTTTGAAAATAGTTTAGGATTTTTGAAATTTTTGAAATTTGTGGAAATTTTATTTTCTGGGACTGTCAGAGTGTTTTGGAAGTTAATGTTTTGATTCTTGCTTTTTTGGTTTGGATTGAGGTAATTTTTTGAGTTTTGAGATTGGGTTGGTTTTTAGTGAATTTTTGGATTTTTTTTAATTTGTTTGAATTTCTAGGTTTTTCTAGGTTTTGTATAAATTTTTTGTTGAATCTTTGAATTTACTAGTGAGGTTCACGATGACCAAAAGGTTTTAGTGCCAGCCATTTTCTAGGTTCATTCATTTTTTTGAAAAAATTTGAATTTTTTTTTGGCTAGTTGAATTTTTCGATGTCGGAATCTGGGTCATCTTGGGTTGTTGAATTTCACAGCAAAGGTTTTTTAGAGAGAAATTAAAGGAAAATCGAGTTAAAGAAAGAAATGGCCAAGGCATTCTGAAGAAAAAATTAATTTTTTGGCTTTTATATGCAATTGAAACGACGTCGTTTTAAAGAATCTTAACACATGTGAACTCATTAACGACTCGCATGAACTCGCTATAGACCCGTGCGCCTACCCACCAAGGATCCAACCCGATCACATGTTTTTTTTTCTTTTTTTTTATTTTTTGATGTTTTTATTTTATTTTATTTTTGTTTTGTTTTATTTTATTTCTTTTATTATTTTTCTTCATTTTCTGCTCACTATTCTAATTGAGTGATTAAATTAAAGAATGGAAAATTTTTGGTAAGATTATTTATGATGTTTTTATTTATTTATTTTTGCATGATTATTAATTAATTTGTATGATATTTTATTTTAATTGTATAGTAGTTTACATTTATTGCATGGTATATTATACTATTATTGCATGATTATATTAATATTGCGTGATACTATTTTGCAAGAAAATTTTTGTTTACTTTAATTAATTTTTTCTTCAAATTTAAAAAAAAATTTTCAAAAAAAATTTCAAAAATATTTTCAATCCTACTAAATTATTGAAGGATCTAAATCTTAAATTAAATCCCCAATAAATTTTCTCAAAACAAATAATTTTTCAATCTTACCAATATATTAGAGGATTGTTTTTTACAGAAAATCTTACCAACATATTAGAGAATATTTCTAAAAATAAATTATTTTTATAAAAATTAAATTTTAAATCTCCGATGATAGAATTATTAAAAACATGTAAATAACAATTTTTATATAAATTCTTAGATGAAAATTTTTTTAAAAAAATTTTACTAACATATTAAAAATTTTAGATGAGAATTTTTTTATACGAAGGTTCTAAATCTCTTTAGAAAAAAAATTTAATGAAACTCCCAAATCTAAATTTAATTTCGTATAAAGGTACCTAAATTAATTGAGATTTTTTTTTAAAATGGGATAAATTCAGTTAAGTAATCAATCATATCTAAACAAAAAAAAAATTATGACGACTCTTAAAATTTATATCTAATGATAAATTTACGAATTTATATATTATGACATATTACTTCATATAAGTTACATGTTATAGTATTTTTATAATTAAAATATACCCGTAACATAACACTTGCTTGACGGCTAATATATGTTAAAATGATACGATGGTCTATTGCATTAATTGTATTGCCCCACGTAACAATTGTATATTCATACAGAAAATAAAAATAAATAAATAAACACTACAGCTGACAATTACGGGTGTAATCGAATCGAGTCGAGACGATATAATGAGAAGCTCGAGCTCAACTCCCAACTCGCAGCTCAATACTCGGCTCGAACTCGATCAAGTTTCATTTTTCTAGCTCGAGCTCGATTCGTAATCAAAATTGAGCTACTCAAGTTCACTCAATTAAGCTCGATTAATATATAAAAATAAATTCGATTCTTAAACTCGATAAGAACTCGATTATTTGTGCTCGAACTCAAACTCGAATTCGAGATATTTTATTAATTAAAATAATAAAAAATTATTTAAATATAAAAGCTCAATTAGGCTCACGAGCTCTCGAGTTCAGTATAAAAATACTCGAACTTGACTAGATCGATGAGTCGAACTACTCGAGCTCGAACTTAACTCGATAATAATTAAATCGAATTCAAATTTTATTCAAATCGAACTTGAATACCTTACGAATATTAAAATATTATTTACATCCCTACTAACATCAAACTAGCTAGTCTGTACTAAAAACTTAGTCTAAAACTCTAAAACAAAAGCACTTACATCATCAAGCAGCATATTTTAGCAATGCTGGAAGTACTGCTAATAAGGACCGCTCAAAGATCACTAAAACTTACAGAAGAAACGGAAGCGACTTGAACACTCCAAAGAAAACCTTCCAAATTCCCATCGCAACCTCAACAGCATAAACAAGCCTCATGTGTTTTCCTTACACAGTCCCATGGTAGTCAGGGAGAAAAAATGGGTGATGACTTGTAAGGTTTTGGGTTTAAAATTGTTTAGAAAGAACGGAGACAGAGGCAGAGGAATAAGAAAACGAAGAAAATAAAGAGAAAATATGTAACCCAAAATTATTTAACACTATATATAATAAGGGAATAAAATATTTATCAAACTATAAGATAATTATTTTGATAAATATTTTGGATCGGATTGGGGTAAGTTTCACCTAAAATTATCTCATCCTATCTCCTTTTTTTTCTTTTTAAATCATTATGATTTGTTTGAATCATATTATTTTTTTAAAAAAAGTTATTTATATGATCAGATTAGGATTGGGTTAGAACGAATTAGATCGTTTTACCTACGGCCAGCACTGCCACAAAAATAATAAACTAGGGTTAGGAACCGGCATATTACAACTTCTTTGTTCCGTACCTCATACAGTAATTAATCAAGAGTCCAATAGCAAGCAAAAAATAATAATAATAAAGGCATGTAATTTATTTGAGAAAACCCGAAAGGATACCACAAAGTACTTAAACAAAACCAAAAGATATAAAATAAATTGTTATTAAAAAACATATAAAGGACGTTCCAAGACAGATTTTTTTTTTTTCTGAATGTATATAACTATAATTTTTTAACATAGATATATAATGAATAAAACTATTTCGGAGAATGCATAGTCGTATTCTTGATCTTTAATACACCCATATATATAACTAACATGCCTTATTCAAAAACCAAAAAAAGAAAAAACACTGATTATTGTCTCTCTTGCTCAGCCACGAAAAAGAGAAGGGATACTCTGTTCATGTCTGAAGAAATTTTGGGGATCTACCGTAGTCTTCACATGAATCAATCTGTTGAAGTTATTTTTCAAATATTTAAGACCCCATTTGCTTGCTTGTCCATAGCTTGTGTATTTACCAATGTTATTAATTCCAAGGTCAAGATCCCTGTAGTTCATGTAAGCTTCTCTGGGAGATTTTGAAACGTAGGGTTTCATGTACCTGTAAAGCCTTCTCATGTAACTTATATGCTTCTGAGATGCTGAAGGACCTTCCTCTGTCCATCCCACTCCATAATGAATGTTGAATAAATTCCCAGCCCTATGAGGGAAAGGAGTCTCAGACTCCGGAATCTCATTCATTATGCCACCATAAGGACTGAAGATAAGCTCCACTGACCCAGGTTCCTCTTCGTAAAACCATTGCCATAGACCTTCTAATGCAAATTCGGGAATAGGTTCCTTAACATAGTCCGATTTCCCTTTGAAGAATGAGGGAGTACCTGTCCTATTAAGCAAAATATCTAATGATTCACTTTGTGGGATTTCTGCGAAGTAGAGGATACTTTGGATCCAGCTCATTTCTATACAGTCTTCTTTCACCAATCCAAGCTCTGGAAAGCTTTCTTGCATCAATACAATTAGTTGATCAATTCTACCAAGAAACAAGGAAGTGAAAGAAGCTTGTATTGTTATTTTCCCTTGTTGTTGGCTTGAATTCACAGCTCTTAAAAAGAGTCTAAGGTACAAATCTTCATGAATCTTTTCTGCAACAGATTGCCACTTGTGAACAAGCATTGTTCCATTCTCTTCCAATGTCCTGTTCACCGTGAAGACAGTCACAGTTGATGGAACAGACACTAACTTTACTTTCCACGAGACAATGACTCCAAAGCTGGCTCCTCCACCTCCTCGAATGGCCCAGAACAGATCTTCCCCCATAGAGTTTCTATCAAGAAGTCTGCCATCAACATCAACTAAGTGTGCATCAATTATTTGATCAGCAGCAAGGCCAAACTTTCGCATCAACATGCCATAACCTCCCCCGCTAAAGTGACCTCCAACACCAACTGTGGGGCAAACACCAGCTGGGAAGGCAAGAGTTGTGCTTTTCTCTGCAATTCTGTAATACAATTCACCTATAGTAGCACCAGCTTGAACCCATGCGGTGTTATTTTCTACATCAATATCGATTGACCGCAAATTAATCAAATCAATGATGACGAACGGAACTTGAGAAACGTAAGAAAGACCCTCGTAGTCATGACCCCCGCTCCGTATTCTGATCTGCATGTCATGATTTCTTGAGCAATTAATGGTTGCTTGGATGTGAGAGATGTGGGAGGGGGTAACTATGACTAAAGGTTCCGGGGTGGTTGGTGTAGAAAACCTAGCATTCCGAATCGAAAACTCCAAGACTGATGTGTATGAAGGGTTATTTCGAGGATAAATGAGTTTGGTGAGAGAAGTAGAGTTACCAGAATGTAGGGAAAGGCATTGGAGGAAGCTGTCGTGATGATGAGTGTAGGCCAAAGTTGCCCATGAATAAGAGTAGAGAAGAAAAAGGAAGAGATAAGACATTGCGACCCTAGCTGTAGGAGGAGGTGACTTCATTTGGGTTGCTGGACTTTGTGCTTGGCAGACCCTGCACTCTCGCTTGCATTTTATAGCACCAATTACGGTCAAGCTGAGTTCCATACAGCCTTGCGTGTTAATTACATCTCTGACCTTTCCTACATATTCTCTATATGGAATGCAACTACTTTTCCCCCTTATTTTCGTTATTTTCACATTTCTCTTGCTGACCCTTGCATATACCGTTTATTTATCGGATAAAAGTTACAAAAAATTATTTAGGTGAAATTTGTAAAATTTATTTTTTAAAATAATTTAATAAAAATTTTAATTAAAAATTTAAATTGATAGATAATAGAATTAAATGTGAAAATCAACAATATGTAAAAAAATTATTAAAAATACTATTTATAATTCAAATTTGATCGATACTTATTTAATAATAAAAATTTTATCAATATTTTTATTAAAATATCTATTTAATAAATATATCACAATTTGTTAAAATTTTTTCAAATTTTACATCTTTGATCTATTTAATGAAATTTTTTAATGTATCAATTTTGATTTTTTATTTTTATTTACCTTTTTTTAATAAAGAACTTAATGAACTTCATGTATGAAGTTAAAATGACATTTGGCTTCTATGTGAGATAATTATTCTTTTTCACATGTTTATGTGATGGGACAAACCACAATATTAGAAAAGTGAGTTTAGTTAAATGGCAAAATTCTTAGTTTTTCAATAAAAGAAAGGAATGTTTTAGTTTTAACATTAAATTTATAAATTGATTTTAGATTTCGAGCCTTCCCTAATAACTACTTTTCAAACCCTTTTTTTCTTCTATTAAAGCATAAATTTGAAATAGTAAATTTTTTAAATTTTTTTTCTTTTACATGTAATATTTCTATCGACAGAAAAATGAATCTTCATCAATTTCATTTCCAAAATGTCATTTTAAATTTTTTATTAGTTATATATTAATCAACAATTACAGTTAATTATATGATGCTGCTCATTAGTTATTTTATTGATTTTAAATAGTTAAGATTTATTTCAATTCATACATCACTACTATTTAATTATGATTATTATTCATTTTAAGTTATATATTAACTTTGAATCACAGTATTTTCACTCTACTTCTGTCAATGTTTTTTTTTTTTTCTATCTAATTAGATCATTAAACCAAATATTTATAATAAATAACTTTTCATTTTGTAGAATATAGTAAATAACAATATCAATTCACTTTTCTATTTGTCTTTATTAAAAATTAAATAATTAGAGAGCTCTTATTATTTATTGGTATGAGTTTTATTTTGCTTATACATTGGTCCGATAGCCGATAAGAAGTAGATAACATCAATGTCTATGTATTATTAGATATAAAAAGAATTTTGCCAACAATTAGAGCTACTTTCATTGCATTCTCTAAATTTTTTTTACACTTAATTCGTTTGACATCTTGTAATTGGTTTTTTAGATAGGTCCTAAATTGAAATATTGTTATAATTTATAAGATTTAGGAATGATCAAATAGCTCATTGCTTTTGTTTCTAATTACACGAAATTTTAATCGAGGTTTTTGGTTTTCCTAAAATTTTAAAATATAATTCAATAAACTATTATTAATTATAGTATATATGCATTATGCGTGTCTTTTTTTGATAATATATAAATTTTATTTATACACAATATATGTAATTATATGTTCAATGTATAATTATTATAATAAAAAGAAATAAAAAATAGATATTCATATGCAACATACCTGATAAAAAAAAAATTAGTATAGATAAAGTGCTAAACTTGTTAAAATTATTTTCTTTTTGAAAAGCAAGTGCCATAAGTAATACCAATCAATTCAATATAATAATAATATGTATATGTATATGTATATATGTAGCTGAGGCATATGATTAAATTTTTCCATGGTTTTGACTTTTGAGTTACGTAATAAAAGGCAAGCTTTTTTATCTCATAAATTCTATAATTCGCTCCTAAAATTTGATCTTCACGTACACTTGAAATTTGAAAATCTTTTTCACGTTATCTGAAGATAGACCGATCGCTTTGAAACGACCAACACACGTGTATTGCAGTATAAAATTCTTGTTGATACGAACACACATGTCCTTGGTTTGAAATTGGTACTGCAAGAATTTTCTACCAAGTTGATTTTGTTGATAGTCACACAGGTATATCTCTTGTAGGAAAATCTATATTTGCGGATCTCCCTTGGCTTAAAAGAATTTTTCGAGCTGACACTTGTTTGCAAGAAACCGAAATAAACAAATAAATAAGCAAAAAGTCAAATAATGCTTTTTCTAATGGATTATATAACAACGATAGAAATGTGTGTTTCACGACTGGACCCCATAATAATTAATCCACATCTATATATAGTCATAGACTTTTTGATTTTAAATTTCTCTACCTTCAAACCACTATTCCTCAAATATGTTATTAAGATAGGATTTATAATTTGCTAAAAAAGTTATCCTTCCAAAATATATTATTAATTTCCAAGTTGATTTTTGTGCGTAACAAGAAACTAGAAGCTCATTTTTATTTTTTTTTGTTTAATATTTGAGGTTGTCATGAATCAAACTTTATAAAATTAAAATTCTAATATTTTATCAAATCACGTGAGCCATTGACAATAAACCCTATTATGATAATATACCCAAAAACAATAATTACTAATTAATATTATTAAACTCAACTCTATGTATTATTCTCGAAAACCCAACTAACATATTAAAACTAAAGAAAACATAAAGTACCACCATTAAAAGTAATTAAAGATTGCTATATATTAATTAGGAGAGTGGACTCAACATGATGCGTACTTAATTTTTCTTCTTTGTTTTATACATATACATACATATATATACATATATATGAGAATCTTCTCTACCTGATGGCCAAAAGAAAAATGATAAGTACAATTGGAAAAAGATGATGAATTTAACTTACACGTTTTAAAGTCCTCCTACTACCATCGGAGACAAAAGGTCAGAGCCGTTTGCAATTTATCTTAGAAAAGTTTTACATATATATAAATATATATATTTGAAAAAAAAAAGTTTTACATATTAAATAGAAGAAAAAAGTTATATATAATGGTTTAATACATTTATTTCACATACTCAACATAATGTTTAAGTTTTCAAAATTACTTTTAAGTCTTTAGGATAAAAATAAATTTATAATTAAATACTTCCTTTTGGAGCAAATGAACGTGTCATGAAATTCAACGACTAAGGGTTGCAATGAAAAAGGATAAACAGCTGCATGTTTGCATCCTAGTTGGCCGATAAAAATATACCTTTAGAGAGCCAAGGAACCAACGATACTCAACTTTTCATTTTCATTTTAGTCTTGAAAAAAGATGTATACATATCATCTACCTAGTTGGAAGCCAAGCCTCTGCTTCAAAATAAATAAATATTTAATACTATTAAAATATTTCATTTAAACGGGCCTCCTTTTTACTGGACCTGCAACAAAAACACATAATTTAGCCCGTTAAAGATGTTCGTATGATCGGTTCTTCCTTGTTAACTAATAACCTCAAGTTTGGCCAAATTTTTTTAAGGTAAATCAATCTACATAACATTAAATTTGAGTTCTTTGTCATTAATTAGGAAAAAAATAATTTATAATTACTTGACATTTGGTAAAATTTGAGAGACTTATTATATATAAAAAAAAAAATTAATTTTATTCTTCTTCAAGTCTTAATGGAAGGCTGAAGCCATCCTTTATAGGTTTTGGCCCATATCTTTGTGATATATATTTTGGGCTTTTGTTTTTTTATGTATAAAATTTGTAAAAATATATATATATATATATATTTGTTAAAGAATAATAAAAAATAATGTTAAATTAAATTTATCAAAGTACTTTAAAGATAAAAATAATTTTAAATCAAATTTAAGAATAAAATTTTAAATAAAATAATTTATTGAATATATTATATTATTTTTAATTTAAAAAATCATCATTTCAAAATAATTATCTTGATTTTATTATAACTACTTTTATATACCATTAATTTAATATCTTTTATAAATAATTATAAAACGTTACCCCTTGCGAAGTGGGGCATCTCTCTTCTTAATTATAAAAAGCAGGACATTACAAGGAATAAGAAGCAATATGCTGTTATTAGGCAGGGCCAAAAGAGATAAAAGTAAGTTTAAGAAGCCACGAATCAAAAAAAGAAAACACATCTAATTAAATCATTCTATAAAGTTTTGAGTTCTATTCACCCCTAATTTGGTAAGGTCATCAGCAAATTCATTTGTTTGCCACAGTCAGAAAAATTGTCAATTTCCCAGTTGTTCCAAATTTTCAACATACAATATGTTCTTCTTCAACCCCAAGCAGTATTTAAGTGAGCGGTGAAACGTGTTCTTTAATTTGAAAGCTTGACAGCATAATATTTGAAATGAAATAATGGAGGTTGGGTTAGTCTTGGTGAGATTAGAAGTTTTAATTCTTTTTGTGTTTCATAACCTATTCTTCGAACTTTTTTTTTTTTTTTGATAAAGATGAGACTAGTGGCCTTGGTGCTTATAATTGTTTCTTAATTTCCGGCTTAAACGAGTGACAACTAGATCTCAAAATCGAACCTACGCTCAAACGACAGTGATAGGGACGAAACGTGCTCTACTCACAGTCACTGAAATCCATTAATTCTTTTGATTTTCTTATTAAATTTTACGGATGTACATATAATTAAACCCATGAACATATATTTTTTTGTTGATTGTACATATATATATATATGAGTTTTATGTACATTAACAATCCCATACTTTGTAATTCAAATCCATTATTCATCACTTTTTTAAGAATAGATTTAAAGTTTAATATCATCTTTGATGCATAAGGTGATAAATAAGATAAAATGATAATTATCTTATATTATATTTGATTTGTATCTAAAAAAATGGATAAAATTATAAAAAGGATTAATCATCCTATTAGAGAATGATTTTAATTCATAAGATTAAACTTATATGTCATATTATATTCTTAAAAATTATAATAATAACTTAAATTGTATAAACTTTAAATAAAGATAATTTTGACGAATAAATAAATTATTTTATCCTAATCCTTATGTCACGGGCCTAGAACTTATGCCAACGCTCCGTGCGACTTTAGGTTAGACTCCTTCCTTGTATGCCTAAGTCAGCTTGAAAATATTCTCTAAGAGTGAGTACTCAAAAAAACACTAAAAAGCACTCTAAAACTAAAAAATGCTAGAAAGCAAGAGATGCTTAGAAATGTTGTAACTTATATTCATTCAAGTTTTTCACTACATCAAATGAGGGGACACTAAAAGGCATTCTAAAGCTAGAAAAGGCTAGAATGCAAAAGATGCTTGAAAATATTGTAACTTATATTCACTCAAGTGTTTTAGTACATCAAATGAGGGTGGGGAGGCCCTTTATTTATAGTTAAAGTCCCCATGAATCACTGGCTAGGATTGACTCAATCCAATTGCTATTACAGAGTCCGAGATTATAAAGAGATTATATGAGATATACATCAAGAGTTCAAATTATCCCATTCTTAGAAGTTTCTAGATCCTTTTAAAAAGTTCAGTCTGTTAGGTCAACTAGGGCCTGGTGCGCTCGTACTTGGGCTTGGTCTGCTTGCAGCAGGTTCTAATCTATTTGAGGCCTTTCTAGAAGCGTTTACCTTGGTCTGGGGAGCTTGTGTGGGTAGTTCAGGCGGTTTTTGTGCTTGCGCGTGAATTCTAGGACCCTATTACGAGCCTGCACTTGAGCCCTCATCATTGGTGCTTAGGCCTTTGTTGCATCCGTATGAACCGTGACATTCTCCCTCACCTGATTCCACGACGCCCTCGTCACGTGCTCTGGTGAAATTGGTTGATCTAGTCTTCAAACTACCAAAAGCTTCAGCTGGTTCCCAACTTGCCTCACTGTTGGGAAGTCCCTTCCACTACACCTAATACTTATACCTTGGTATGTAATTCTACCACTTTAAAACCCTGCCAACTAACTCTCTGTCATATGAGGCCTTCATCCTTATAGGTACACATTGTGACTCTACCCATGCTAGATTCTTCTAATCCTCATGAAATGGTTTTAACATGCTGACATGAAAAACTGGATGTACCTTGAGCTTCGATGGCATTTTCAGCCTGTAGGTTACCTAGTTTACTCTCTTTAGAACTCTGAAAAGTCCTTCATATTTCTAGACTAAGCCCTTATGGATGCCTTTATGGCACAAGACTAAATGTAACTTCTTCATCACTAAGTTTCTAACCTAGTACTGCATATCTCATCGCTTGTGATCTACCCATTTTTTACTTTTTTAGCTGCTTTGTGTAGATAGATTCTTATAAGGTTTGCTTGCTCTTTCCAAACCTTGACAAACCTATTGCCACTAGATTAGGTCCAATGTAGCCTGCTGCAACAGCTATTAAGGTAAGTGATTCTTGGCCTATCACTAACTCAAATAGACTCTAGTTTGTCGCCTCACTCCGTTGCAAGTTATAAGCAAACTAGGCAATATCTAATAGCTTGGGACAGTCTCGCTGTGTTGCACTAACATAATGCCTAAGGTAGACCTCTAATAAACCATTAACTCGCTCAATTTGCCCATCTGTTTGTGGATGCTTGTTAGTGAAAAATTTATATCTGACCCTAATAACTTGAATAATTCTATCAAGAATTGCCTAATAAAACACCCATCCCAATCATTAATGATGGTCTGTGGTATGCCCCAATACTTCACCATATTCTTCATGAATAAGTGGGTTGTCTTCTCAACTGGGCACTCTTTGGTTGCTAGAATGAATGTTCTATACTTAGAAAATCTATCCACCACTACCCATGATGCTTTTAAACCCATCTGATTTGGGTAGTTTGACTATAAAATCCAATGAAATGCTTTCTTATAGGCATTCTGGTATAGGTAATGGCTCCAATAAACCGATTGAGAACTTTTGCTCCACCTTGTCCTGTTGGAAGACAAGTTTTTTCATCCTGCATATAAGGCCAGTAATATATATCCTACATCAGTGCTAAGGTGCAGTGCACTCTAGGGTAGCTAGCCCACCTAGAGTCATGGCATTCCTACATAACTTTCCTGCGGAGTTTCCCATGATGCAACATAAATATCTTATTCCTTCTGGTGAAAAGTAAGTTATCATGTAATCAAAAATGTCTAGTTTTACCTTATTGGGTATACTCCATAAGCATCTTAGCTGTAGGATCATGGGCCAGTCACTCTTTAATGTGCAATACCAAAGAACTTTTAGGTCGGCTGATGGTAACAATCATCGTCTTCCTACTGACTGCATCAGCCAATAAGTTAGCCTTTTCAAGCTTGTACTCCATGCTAAAATCAAACTCTATAAAGAAATCTTGCCATCTAGCCTACTTAAGAGATAGCTTTTTTTGAGTCTGCAAGTAGCTTGGCACAACATTATTGATTCTAACCACAAATCTAGATCCTAATAGGTAATGTCTTCATGTGTGTAAATAGTGCACCATTACTGTCATCTTCTTTTCTTAAACCTTATATTTATGCTCGATCTCATTGAGCTTTTAGCTCTTAAAGATAACCGAATAGTTGTTTTGCATTAGCACCCTTCTAATAGCAAAGTCTAATGCATCTATATGCACCTTATACGACTTAGTGTGATATGGCAAAACAAGAACAAGCTCTTCAATCACTACATGCTTCAGTTAATCAAAAGTTTGCTGGTATTCCTAACTCTAATCCCACACTCTCCCTTTCTTGAGCATATCTATCAATGGTGTAGTGATGGTAAAATGGCCTTTAATGAAACACCTGTAGTAGTTCACCAACCCAAATAATGATCTCAGCTCTATAACCTTGGTTGATGACTCTCAATCTAGTATGGCCTGGACTTTGCTTCTATCCATTCGGATCTTGCCACCTTCAACAATGTGGCCTAAAAATGACATATCTCTCTAAGTAAATGAATATTTTTTTCTTTTTCACAAATAATTTATTTTCCCATAATACCTGGAATATTTACCTAAAATGCTCCATGTGCTCCTCCAATGAACAATTGTAAATCATAATATCGTTAAGATAAACCACAACAAAACGATTTAAGAATAACTATAATACCCTATTCATTAAGGTGCAAAATGTTACATGCCCATTAGTCAAGCCAAAAGGCATTACCAAGAACTCATAAGATCCATAGTGAGTAACATAAGCTGTCTTGGGCTCGTCGTCCTCAACAATTCTAACTTGGTAGTACCCTGATTACAAGTCTAGCTTGGTGAACCACCTAGCATCTTCAAACTGGTTAAACAAATCTACAATAAGTGGGATTAGGTACTTATTCTTTATTTTCAGATTGTTTAGTGCCTTATAATCTATGCATAGTCACAAAGACCTATCATGCTTTTATTGGAACAACATTGGGACACCAAATAGGGCTTTTGATGGTTTGATGTAGCCTGCATCAATAAGCTCCTTGAGCTATCTTTGCAACTCTCTCAACTCTGAAGGTGACATCTGATATAGGGCTCTAGCTGGTGGGAAAGCATTCAATATTGGCTCAATTCTGTGATCCACCTCTATTTTTTATGATAGCCTTTTACATAATTCAACAGGCATCATGTCTCTAAATGACTCTAACACCTCTAGCACTTTCGAAAGGGTGTCAATATTATTCTACTTTGACTCTTCCCTCGTCAAAATTGTAAGAAAAGTGTCTTCGTTCCTATTCACTCCCTTGGCCAATTGTATGGCAGATAACATCTTAGTCTCTAACTCTGATTCTTATCTTACTGGTACAATACATGGGAATCGACGGTCCAATATATAAATACAATTAGCAAAAAATACAACAAGTGCACTAATATAGTAAAAAAAAAGTCTAAACAACAATAAGATCATAATCATCTAAAAGAATTACCTCAACTGATTCTTTGCATTTTCACTTACCAATTTATAGCTCCACTCTATGTGCTATGCCAATTATTGGGACCTTCTTGAAGTTGATTGTTTTGATCATACCAGTCCCTTTCTACACTTTCAGATTCAGCTTTTAGGTTACATCTCTAGATATAAAAAAGTGAAATACTCTTATGTTCATAAGTGTATTCTATTTCTTGCCCACGATCATCATATCTACAAATATTAGTCCTTTTTACTTGCAGCATCCTTTGGCTTGAACTATTTCAGCATAATCAAGCCAAGCTTTATGGTTTCTTTCTTTGACCCCTCACCACCCTCCTTGTTGATGGTAGATAGCTTGATTTTCTTGGGGTAGTCTTTAGACAAGTGCAAACTTTTACAAACATAACAACTCAATGGCTCACGATCTTTATTATTCCACTGCCTTGGCTTCCACTTCCCATTTGGTGGCTTGCCTTGACCTTTCTTGGTCTATTAACTTTTGTCCCTATCCTTGGATTGTCTTTCTTTATTTCCCTCCTTGGATTGTCGATTTCTAACATTACCTTTTGGCTTGAATGACTCAAACTTATTTTGTGATTAGATCTCTACCAAGGATTTAACAGTTGTCATGACTTTGGTCAGTTCTTTGACACCCTTTTATTACAACTTATTCTTGGCCCGTGGTTTCAGTCCATCTATGAAACAAAACAGACTTTATTTTTTTTAAGGTTTGAAATCTGAAACATCAATTCTGAAAACTCTTGAATATACTCCCACACCTTGTTTCTTTGATTGAGTCTACGAATATTCGCTTTTGCCTCATCATTAGCATACTCAAGATAGAAGTGCTGCTTAAACTCTATTTTGAACTACTCTCAAGTCCAGACAACAACATCTTCATGGCTTGTATCATTACGCTTAGCCTCCACCATAATAGTGCAATGTCAACCAAATACACAAAAGCTGTGCTTACCTTAATGGCATCCTTATCAATACCCATGGCTCGAAAGTATTGCTCCGTTCCTCATAGAAAGTTGCCCACATCTTTTATAGACTTAGCTCCTATGTATTTCCTTGGCTTGAGAACTTTCACTTGAGCCTTAGTTGTTACAACTAACACACCATTACCAATGGTTACCTTGCATGCTATGAACTCCCTTTTGAACTTTTACATCTCCTTAGGCATCACCTCCAACATGGCTTCAAGGCTTCATTCTTTTGGGTGAACATGTCAATGGTTTCGTTGAGGGCACCATGGAATCCTTCTTTGATCTTTTCTTTAGTATCCTTAAACTTTTCTTTAAAGTCTAATACTATCACTTCCACTTTAGCTAAGCAGCCACCTAAGGTTGACATCAAGTCCCTCAAGCTAGCCTTCTTTCTCCATCCATGAGCTGGCTTCTAGACCTCTGGCTGTTGCCTACCAATATCACTTTGAGATGTCATTTCTTCAGACACCTTGAGTGTGAACTGAATATGACCTTAAAGCAATGCCTACTCTGATACCAACTGCCATGGGCCTGGGGCTTATGCTAATGCTCCATGTGGCCTTAGGTTGGACTCCCTCCTTGTGTGCCTAAGTCAACCTGAAAACACTCTTTAAGAGTGAGCACTCAAAAGAACAATAAAAGGCACTCTAAAGTTAGAAAAGGTAGAAAGCAAAAAATGCTTGGGAATACTATAATTTGTATTCACTTAAGTGTTTCTGTATATCAAATAAGGGTGAAAA
Source organism: Durio zibethinus (assembly GCF_002303985.1). Next base: position 17,634,448 of record NW_019167982.1, on the reverse strand, counting down.
GGCCCTCTATTTATAGTTGAAGCCCCCGTGAATCAATGGTCAAGATTAACTTAATCTCATGGCTATTATAAAGTACAATATTACAAAGAGATTACATGAGTTATACATCAAGAGTTCAAATTGTAAAAGGAACTATCCTATCCTTGGGAGCCTCTAAATCCTTTTAGAAAGTTTAATCTGTTGGGTTTGCTAAGGCTTAGTTCGCCCGCACCGAGGCCTGGTCTGTTTGCACCAAGGTATGGTCCATCTGAGGCCCTTCTAGAAGCACCTTGGTCTGGTGAGCTTGTACGAGCGGTTCTTATGCTTGCTTGTGCATTTTATGCCCCTATTGCAAGTCTAAGGCTTGAGCCCTTGTCAATGGTGCTTGGGCCTCAATTGTGCCCATGCGGGCCATGACACTTGCACATATCAAACATAAAATAAGATGATATTATTTAATTTAATTCTATTCATAATATTATCTTATCATATCTTATCATGATCTTTTGTACCAAACACATCTTAAGTTCCTTTATTACAACATAAGGTTATGTCTAAAATTCTATATACTTATAACAACAGTTGAGTTTACACCATTAACTTTTTTCTTTATCATAATCTTATGTACCAAACACATCTTAAGTTCCTTCATTATCACTCTAGCACAATGCTTTATCTAGTTGATAATGTCGTGCGAACCATATCCTAGGACAAGATTAGGCCAAAAGCAACCAAATTGTGTCATAATGGTTGTGTTCAAAACCTTATTATGATGCGGTTTGATCCGTTTTCTCTTAATCGCATTGTGATCAATTGTTTGGCGAATTATCTGCATGGACAATGGAATTGGGTAAGATTGAAAATAACATTTTGACGGATGAAATTAATTATCTTCACTACTTTTAAATAGTGGAAGTTTTTACTATTTTATTTAAGGGTCAATAATGCATTTTCACCTAAATTTATGATTGAAATTTAATTATATTAAATTGAATATGAAAATAAATAAAAATTAATTAAACAAATAAAAATAATTTGAACAAATATTAACCATAGATTTAAGTGAAGGTGCATTATTGATGAAACGTATCCTTTCAAGAAGCTCTTCGAAATTCCATGGAGCGTACTTATTCAGTATATTCAAATTTAAGGTAAGAAAGACAATTCTTTGAGCTCCTTTTTTATGTTTATATATAAATATATGCGCCTAAGAAAGCAAAATATATTTAGTATGACAGAAAGGGAATGCAATAATTCTCAATCTGAACGTTTTTCTTATTAACAAAAAGTACCAATCTTTCAAAACAAACACATGAAACAACATGGTCACATTGATCCTGCATAAAGAATGAAGCTTTAGTTTCACTATCCGAAAAGAATACACTAGTAAGAAAGAAATCTAACAACAAATAATGTCACCTAGTTTCTCTATGTCCACATCCATTCCCACTCACAACCAACTCAACAGAAAGGAAGAAAATGCATATAAGATTTGTGACATTTCTCAAGAAATTTGTCTTAGAAAGATGAACTCTTTTTGGTCTTGTAGCGGTAAAGAAGTCTCTTCTTCTTGCTGGAATTATTCTCAATAGTGAGGACCAGCTTCCCTGGTTCATTGTTCCTGAAGGTGTTGCGGATGGGCCCTTCCTGAGACTGTGACCCTATCTTCTTGCTCTTCTGAACGATGATGGTGTAGGAGCCCTCGTCTGATGGCACAAATTCGGCCTTATAATTTACTTCCCAACTCAAAACTATCAGCTCCCAGATTGATGTGGTTCCAACCTGTCAAAATCAAATCAATTTACAATGCATAATTTAAGGAAACGATTCTGAACCTACAAATGGAGGCTCAAAATAGAATTGAAGATTAGTAGTACCTCATCGGCATGTATCTCAATGGTCACGGTTGATCCAGCCTTAACAATAATTTCTGAAACAGAAGCGTCTTGGGCATAGAACTCAAAATCATTTTCCATCTTGAAGCCACCGTACTGTACAGGGACCTCCTCGGCAGGAATGTACCTTCAAGAATCAAGATATAACAACTTATCAGTCTCTAGCAGAACATCACTTAATAGCTTTGGATACGGATGAAAGATATGAAACGCTTACTTGAGAAGGGTTTCAGTGACCTTGGCCGGGCGAGCCACCACAAACTTGCTTTTAGACCTTTGTGTTAGGAAAGGTGATAACAGTGCATTGAGGGCATAGTACCAGAATGGAACATTTATAAATATCTGTAACAAGAATTGCCAGAGAAGACCACATCAAGCACAATTTAAACTTGCCATAAACGAATTATACTTAATTCTCTTAACCAAACATGCAATTTTGATAAATTCAAAACAACTTACATTCCTTGCAACAAATTCAGGATAATTGTCCTGTAAGGCTCCGACAGCATGCTTCATGGCAATCCTTAGTTCTTTCCTCGAGGGCCCAGGAGAATTCTTCAGATCATTGATTTGAAGCAAAGAAGTGACACCACCAGGCCGCAAATCAAGCTTCTGAATACCTTTCTCCATCAACTGAAACCTCCATCTCAAGAACTGCCCACGCTTCTCTTCCGTCCCGAATGTCTTCTTATAAAGCTTCTCATCATCAAACACACCATAGATGTTGTAACAGACAGGATGGCCTTCCTTATCAATGCCATTCATGTAAGCTGCGGACCCTAGATCAGCCCCAAACTCCTCGTTCAAGATTGAATCAATCTTGCCATCCTTCCTCCATTGCAAGGTATTTTTAAGCATCTGGAAGGCATCATTGACCTTGAACTCTCTAGCTCTCAAGAACTTCAACAAGACTACATCAGTAGCCTCTCCGCCTTTGCTAGGCAAAAGAGGGACTTCCCAAAGGGAGATATCTTTGTTGATTTCTATGCCTATTTCATCAGATTTCTTCTCGTCGCATTCTTGGGATGTTTTCTCCTCACCCCCTTCTGTTTTTGATTCCTCTTCTGCCACCGGCCTTTCGCCTTGTTCTCCTTTTGCCTTCTCCTCTTTCTCGTCAGCTACTGCTTTTTCTTTCTCTTCATTCCCATCACTTGGCTTCTCATTCTTTTCAGGATCTTCCTTCTTTAACAAGCAATTCCCAAGAATGGCAGCTTCGAGCTTGGATTTCAGTTCACACAAAGCCTTCTTCTCAAACTCTTTGAGATCAGATAGGAAATTGCTCTCTTCCCTGTAGGAAGAGCTTTTCTCAACTTTGTTGGGCTTGGAATCATCTACAGTCTTTGCTTCGCAGTGATCAACTTTCCTATTCTCTTGTGCAACCACCTTCTTGGGCTCTTCTTGAGGAACAGAAACCTCAGCCCCCTGGGTTTCCTCAACTTTAACCTCAACAGCCATGGATGCTATAAACACCAATTAAGCTGAAACAAAACCCAAAGAAGAAAATGAAAAAGACTTTGAAGGTGCAGAAAAGAGGAAGCAAAACCGACCTTTTGGTTTTAGCTGGATTTTGCCTTCTAAGGTTTTCTTTTCTTTTCCTTTGATTTGTAGTGTTTTTTGAAGAGAAAAAGGGAGGAGCAGCAATGGTGTTATATTTTTGAAAAATTCAAAAGAAAGGGACGACCAACGGTAACTTATCTGGAAGCACCTGCAGAAGAGCCGTTGGGATTCTTTCCCCAAGGGTTTTGCTAGCCTGGAGACCAGCATTATTTAGAATCCTTTTGGGCCCACAGCAAAAACCAATAATGATTTCCATTTCAGTTTCTTCAAAACCTAAAAGGAAATGGGAAATTTTTCATTTATAGGGAAATGCTACTGCTTTTTACCATGTTAGGTGTAGAAGCCAGCTGGCCTTAATTAGAAAGAAGAATAAGAATATATATTTATGTATTTATGTATTCTGTAACGTAATACTATTATGGTTGTTGGTAAATGGTAATGGGAAAGCATGTTGTTATGTCGTGCTGCTCTTGCTGTTATGAGTTGGTACAGGACAGCTCTTTTTAGTGTAGTTGATTGATTATTGGCTTGCTCAGTGCTTCCATGTCACTTGTTTATGCAATCATTCGTTTCTTTTAGTTGACTAAGCAACCGCCTTATCATTTGCATTTGCATGTGGTAGATGCAAATATCTGATATTCTAATTTTTGACACAACTTTGCGAATGAAACTTTATTATGTTATCAACTGCTGCTAGTCGTTCTTTCTTGTATAGGAATGGGATACAACCCAAATCCAAATCCACGTGATTGGGAATACTCAACAGTTTCAAATATTTTACCTAGACAAAATTAAGACCCTTGAGTTGTCTTCTGGAGGGACGTGAACTGTGATTTACTTTCAACAGTGGATGTATCAAACACTGATTTACTTGGCAAACACAAGTACCTGCTTGGATAAACAGAACAAACATTGGGAATCCTACATGCATCATCATCTCATGCTGTCGCACTTCACACTTGACTGAAAGTCGGCTAATTATTGAGGAGCATTTCTAATAGCACAGGAAACACATGATAACTACAAAATAATCTCATGTTACAATGATAAGTTTACAGCAAATAGATAAGAGAAATTCCTAAGCTCAATTGATACAAAATTTCAACACAAATTTCCAGTATTAGGGGGAACTGAACTCCGGTCTGTTTGATTACTGCATGTTCACCACCACTGCAACTTCACAAGTCTTAAGCTTTGTGGTAGCAACCCACAGCAACATTTTAGTCGTACCCACCTCATTAGGAGACAAGACTAATGATTTCCCCTAACCATACAAAATTTCAATCCGCAATTGCATGAGCACCATGGCCTATCGCTTCTTTTGTGGTTCATCAATGTCCATATATACACCTGTCACCCTGCCAAAGTTCATTAAAGAAAACCACTGAATAATAATTACAGTAACACAAAATTAGAGCTCCACAATGACACAAGCAGCTATTTTTTATATTAATGCAACTTAATATTATTTTCAGTAATCTCAGGAAATATGGTACGTTTGATAAACTATGCTGACGAGAGAACATCACTACCAAAAAGTTCTAGTTGGTAAGAAGTTAGCTGAACTGCAAACTCACAGGTCCAGCAATGAAGTACCTGGATCATTTTGCTTGTTTCATCAGTGCTTTGGCAATGGTCTGACTGCTCCTAGTGCATTATCTAACCTACTTTTAACTCTTTTCTGTTTATAATCGAGTTAAGATTACCTAACTGACTTCTCCAGACCCCTCCAACAATGAACTCTGTTATTTTCTATGCAAGCTCTAAATTATGATGATTGCTTCATCAGGCACCTTGTTAATGTTCTGAGTGCTCAACCTTCTGTTAACCCTTTTCTGTTTCTAATCAAGTTAGGTTTATTATACACACAAAATCCCTAAAAGTAAAACTATTAGGGGCAAAAAAGAAAAGGAAAGAGTACAAAGAAAATGTCATGTACCTATCATAAGACAAAAACGCATCACCAATAGTTCCTACAACCTTATTTCGTACCTTCCGAACACAAACCTGCAAAAGCATATTTCAATAAGAAAAACTAGAAAATTGCTTGCAAAGACACAACCTTGTGACAATACTCACTTGTACTTGATCAACAGGCCCAGCCTCAGGATCCCGATTCCGATGAACAACAATCCCATTGTCACATTTGTTTATGAAGTGTGCACTTCCACTGATGTCATACAGATTAGGAGGAGCCCCAATCCAATGGTGCAACTGATAGACAAACATTAAATTAGTAAAAGGAGATACATTAAACTAGAAAAAAGGAGATACCAAGCAACATAAGAAAATTCGCTGTGACCAACCTGCCTAGGATGTGCAACAAACCAGACATGACAAGAGTGATGCTGAGCAAATCGTTTGATCATCGTTAGCATCTGGCTTACATACTCTGTTTCAGTCCTGTTATGGAGAAATGATGTTAATAAATGGGGCACTTAGGCAGCCAGCAAATGAGGAGCACTCAGAAAGGGCAAAAATAAAAAGACAGTTCTAAAACATCTATGAAGCTTTGCCTTGCTTCTCCACTTATGAATCCTGCTAGGATAGAAAATCATCTTCAAAAATAAAACAATATGAAAATGGACAAACAAACAAAATGGAGCAAGGGAGAATCTAATTTCAATTAGTAGTTTTAGAAGATAGACAAAATAAAAGCATCCATTAGTGCTTATAAACCAATGTACTTAGATCGATAAAAGGATTAATCCCAAACTAACTTGTTAAGACTGCTTTCAATAGTCCAGCCTCCAAAATAGTGGTTGTTCCCATAACAATCTTAATTTGTTTCTATTTTTCAGACTCAGTCTTCAAATGCAAATTAGCAAAGAGATTACTAATCTAATATCCCACATATTAGATATGGTTTGAAGTTCTTCAACAGTCTTACTAAATTTCTCATGCTCAACACTTTGTCTAAGTCATTTAATGTGGCATTCTTAGGCCCAAATTTAAACCTATTTGATTCAGTCAAGAACTTAAAGTTCTAAATTAGATACATTTAAGAAATATCATGACAGATTTGAAAAGTTCATATGCACTATACCTCTGTTAAGTATAATCTGCAACTACTAACATGGCATAGATTATTGAGAAACATTTTTAAAAAATCGCCAAAAGAAAAGAGAGATGAACCTGACCCTAACACAAAACATAATATCAGAAAGAAAAGGAAGATCTTAGAATGTTTGGTTTAAGAAAACATAGCCCCTTTCTGCTTTCATTATCTAGGAAAACAGAAATGGTAGTCAAAAAAGCCTAATTTTTAAAACAAGAAAAAGCTGTTTTCATTGTTTTCAAGTAAAATGGGAAGCAAACAATGAAAATGTTCAAAACTGGAACATGACTTCCATTTACAGACTATACAAGCAGCCAGAGTCTGAAGCCTTTCAAAAGCTGATTTCGAAACATTTGCGATTTTGCTTTAGATATTGGAAATTAGCAGCAAGCTGTGCTGATAATTTTAACAAATGATGTGTCTCCATGAAATTTTCGGGATACATTATGATGGCTTAATGTGTCAGTTGAATTAGAATACCACTGATACATACATACAAACTTTTGGGAAATTAAAAATAAGATTATTTATAATATAACTATTAATTATTAAAAATAAGTTTAAGTAAAATATAACTATTAACCATTAACAGGACAGAATGGAATTTATTCCAACATAATAGTATATGTAAATATTAATTACATAATCAATTGTTTTCATGGTTTTTCTTAAATGTGAGAAAAGAAATTTTATAGGGTAGCAATGACTTGTGGCTTTTGCCTTTGGAAAATCAATAATGTTCTTGCTACTATTAATTCTTAAAAGTTTTTGAGCTGCAACATGAAATTGCCCTACTGCCTATTGCTTAGACTAAGGAAAAGGGTACAGCAAGAGAACAGCAACTCAATCTATGAGATAAAAAAAAAATACTACTTTCAAAATCCAAATAGGGGTGAAAATCAAAAGGAAGGAATGAGTTACATGACTTTGCTTTGATATTAAATTATGTTCATACAGTCAATTGTTAAACCATTTCGGAGGGGGTTAATGTTTTCTTCCAAATCATTCTCATTTCATTAAAATATTGCCCAAACAGGTTTTATTAATGCAAGGTAAGTTTGCTGGAAGTATGGTTGGTTAAGAGCTAATCAATTAAAAATATGTTTGTGTTTCATCAACAAAATTTTCATTGATCAAATCAAATTGAACAATTGTAATTCCTTATTATTTAAAAACTAAATAAATAAAAATCAAACCTCAATTGAACATTGGATTAAAGTAAAGTCCTATTTCGAGCTTCAAGCCAATATTCTTTAATTTACTTCATTTATGTAGTTTTTGTCCATAACAAAAGGTGTCTCATATGACTTGTAAATAGTTTCCACTTAGGCTGTATTATAATCAATATCTAGCTACTAAATGACTTTGTCGATGTGTCAATGTTGCAAATATGGAATGAGTATAATTAATATCTTTAATTAAATGAAAGTACACATATAATACACATAAAACTGAGGTTTTCATCTTTTCTAGTGATGCAACTTGTCCTAAAGTGTTACTTAATGACTGACATATCAAATATAGTCAACATAAAAATTTTAACAAATATAAAATGTTTTGTAACAGATTTCTTGAATTTCCTGATAGAAAAATTGTACCATATGAACATAATGCAGATAACTTGATATATAGAATATAAAAAATGCAACAAAAACGTTAATATTAACTATATTCATCCATTTTCTAGGAACTATGCTTTCCATGAGAGAAGAAATAATGAACTGTTATTAAATGTAAGAAGTGGGAGAATGAAATACTCAAAATGGTATATACATTTTTAGATGCAAAAAGTAGATTATGATAGTGACTTTCGGAAAGAAAAGTACTTAACATCATTACCTCATTTATTAGGAAAACGGTTATAAAAAATAGGAGCATCACAAGGGCTGATTTATTATAATGTTACTTATAAAATTACAGTATCATGCACAAACGCATTAGGAATAGAAATAGGGAATGATTAGAGCTCCAAAGACAATTGAAAAGGGAAAGTTAAATAGTAAAAAAGAATTAGGACAGCTTTTTTAATACTTCTATCACAGAATTATATTTTTTAAAAAAGAAAGCCCATAGGTAGCTTCAAATTTTGAAAAATGGGTATCCCCGAACTAGCCAAATATCAAGCTGGTTTGCATAAAAAATATAAAAATATACATGTATTTCATGGAAAATCAAAATTCAAGGCACAAAAAAATGTCAAGCTATACTATTGAGGAAAAAGGGAAGGAGAGTGCTAATATGCAGGAAACAAATGAGGCAATGAGCAAGGTGTAAAATAGGACTCACTGATTAACTGGGCGCTGATGATCAAGTTCATTGTAAGGATCGATTACAAGTCCCCGAACACCATGCCTGAGTACTGCTGCCCTTGCAAGATCCAGAACCCACTTTATACTCGGAAGAGAATCATTCTCACACCTGTTCTAGATCCCATGAGATAAGTCCGAAAGGCAGTATTAAGAGTAGCAGCAAAACAATCAGAGCGTACAAGGCCTCAATTTTAGAAGCATCCAAACCCATACATAGCTATAAATTGAAACACCCCCACCCCTTTCTGATATATATATATATATATATTTCACAAGTATCTAAGCAACAATTTGAAAAAAAAAATGAAAACTAAAGGTCTCAATCAGCACCTAATATTATCAAAAAACATGTCAAAAACTTAGAAAACCAACCATGTAATTTAAAGTATTCAACTTACCTTATGAGATAAAATGTCTCACTCAACCATTTCTTCCCTTCCTCTAATTCCTCTACACTCATTCTTTCAACAGAGCTTCCATAGCTATTGTCAGCAAAAGGAGCAAATGAACCAATTGGTGGTTATAAAATTAAAACAAAGTAACTCAAAGAAACTACCTTGCAAACAAATAGAAAAAAGGTATTGTTTCCAGGTATTCATCAGTTTTCTAAATCATCTCTTGGAGGCTGACATGCTAGTTGAAGGATTAAATTATCAAGGACTTGTTATTATTTTTTATACATTCATTATTTTTTAATCTTAAATAAAATAGTTGGGCCCTTTCCTATCAGCTTAAAGTTTCAGGACAATCGATCACCCAACTTAACATGGCATCAAAGCTTTAGAGTTCGAATCCTGGCAATCGTTCCCTTTTAATATTTCTTCACCCAGTGTCTTGTTGCTTATCAGGCTTTGTGCTGCTGGTTTAATCCTTCAGCTTGCATCTTCCTTCTACACTTGGGTCAACATGCAAGCCCATTAATCATACATCCGGCTTGCAAGCGAGGCAGCATGTTGAAACTTAAATATAATAGTTGGGCCCTTTCATATCAGCTTAAGCCTTTGGGATCATCCAACTTAATAATTATATTTTACTTATCTTCCATGTATTAGGTTTTAAGGTTATATTTGGCATTTCATGTTTTATTTAAGATTTTGGGTTTAGTTATAAATGCCTATGTGGGAAAACATTTAGTTACAACCGGTTGTAATCTGTGTAGCTGATTATAATCTGTATATATCTGTATCCCTAAAATTGAGAATTTGTATCTCTAGAATTAAGGACAGAATATCAGGATAGACAATCCCTTGATTATAGGGATCAGATTTAGGAATATTTAGTTTCCTAATTTACCCTCTAGTTAGCTATATTTAAACCTATGGTGTTTGTATTCAATAGACAAGTTTTTCTATACACTCTCAATTTTTCCACAGCTCAATTTTTCCACATGGTATCAGAGCCTTAGGCTCTTCTTGGGAAGGAAATTTTTCAGCCTTCATTGCTGAATTCTATTTCAAGCCTTCATAGCCAAATTCTGTTAAGTCTTTCATACTCTTATTTTTCCTTTTTGGCCTTCATTGCCTAGACTCGTTTCAATCCTGAGAAAGGTAACCATGTCAGAAATAGCAGAATCTCCCGCTACTACTCGATTTAAGGAAGTGACAACTGGTCAAACCAAAGGAGAACTACAAAATATCCAAGTTGCATACAGATTGAATGGAAAGAACTACTTGAAGTGGTCTCAGTTGGTTCAAACCTTTCTAAAAGGGAAAGGAAAATTGAGCCATCTTCTTGGCACTGGTCCTGAGAGAGGAGATCCAAAATTTGAGGCTTGGGATGAAGAGGATTCCATGGTTATGTCATGGCTGTGGAATTCTATGACACTAGAAATTAGTGACACTTGTATGTTTTTGTCCACGGCCAAAGACATTTAGGAATCAATTCGACAAACCTATTCCAAAGTTAAGGATGCTATTCAAGTCTATGAGATAAAGATCAACACTGCGGCTCTCAAACAAGGGAATAAGTCAGTCACAGAGTATGCTATTCTTCTTAAAATCTTTGGCAAAAGATGGATCACTATCGGTGCATAGAAATGAAGTGCAGTGAAGATGCAGCAACTTTGAAGAAATTTATTGAAAAAGATCGAGTCTATGATTTTCTTGCTGGACTTAATGTTGAGTTTGATCCAAATTTTGGGAAAAGAGGATCTGCCTTCTTTAAATGAAGTGATATCCATGGTTAGAGCAGAAGAGAGCAGAAGAGGAGTGATGCTTGACAGTCTGCATGTAGAAGGATCTGCTATGGTCTCTAATGGTGGGAAGAACCAAAGCTTAGAACAATTACCAGTCAGCGAGAATGGGAAAGGTGATTCGGCTAAGACTTCAAATCGTGACAATCTTTGGTGCACCTATTGCAAGAAGCCAAGGCACACCAAAGATCATTGTTGGAAACTAAATGGAAAACCTTCAACTTCAAGCAAAGAATGGGGTTATAAAAGAGGACAGCCAAGAAATCAAGGACAAGCTCACATGACTGCAATGGAGTTAAACCAGAAGAAGTCTCAAGAACATGGAGAGTTGGACAAAAAAGAGATTGAGAAACTGAGAAGCCTATTGGAAACTCTTGAAAAGACTACTGGTGTATGCTCCTTGGCACACTCAGGTAAGGTCTCTAGTGCAGGTAAAGTCTCTAATTCTCATGGATTAAATGTCTCAGATAAGTCTATTAAGAGTTCTTGGGTCATTGAATCAGGAGCCAAAGACCACATGACACAATCTTCACAAAAGTTTAGTACATTCTATCTTGAGACATCCAACAACACAAGTAATATCAGGAATAGTTTACCTTTGTCATTTCTTTCTGAAAACTCCTCCAATAAAGACAAAATCTGGCTTTATCATTTTCGTCTTGGACATCCTTCTTTTGGAACTTTGAGAAACATGTTTCCTTCTTTGTTCAAAGTATTAAATGTTGAAGATTTTCATTGTGATGTTTGTGAACTTGCAAAGCACAAATGTGTCTTTTCCAATTAGTAACAAAAGAAGTTCTACTCCCTTTTACTTGATTCATAATGACATTTGGGGTCCCTCTACAATTCCTAACATTTCCAGTGCAAGATGGTTTGTTTCACTCATAGATGATTGTACCAGGGTCTCTTGGGTTTTTTTACTTAAATCCAAATCAGATGTGAATAGTGTGTTTTTAAGCTTTCAAAACATGATCCAAAATCAATTTGGAGTGAGAGTCAAGAGATTTAGATCTGATAATGCAAGAAACTATTTCAACTAGAGTCTATCCACCTATTTCCAAAAGATGGGGATTATCCATGAGTTATCTTGTGTGAATACTCCACAACAAAATGGAGTGGTAGAGAAGAAAAACAGCCATTTACTAGCCACAACCCGAACCTTCATTTTTCAAGCAAATGTACCCAAATCTTACTTGGGGGAAGTTGTTCTCACTGCCACACACATTATAAATAGGTTACCTTCAAGGGTTTTGGGATTTAAAACTCCTATGGAACTACTCTCACAATTCTATCCCAACCTTAATACCACAAACAACCTTTGTACATCATTTGTTCATGTTCACAGTCATAATAGGGGAAAGTTGGATCCAAGAGCAATTAAGTGTATCTTTGTGGGGCATTCATCAACTCAGAAAGGGTATAAGTGCTATCATTCTCCTACCAAAAAATTCTATGTGTCTGCAGATGTCACTTTTGAAGAAAGTAAACCATTTTTTACTCAACCTTATCTTCAAGGGGAGACATCATTTATAGAAGATAAGGATAGAGACTTCCTTTTGCTTGATTTGTCATCCTCCTCCAAAACAGTTTCAGCCATTAATTCTTTTGAGCCTAAACCCGTTTCTTCAAAGTCCAAGTCAAACACTGATTCTAAATCTGAACCCATTCCAAACACAGAAGTTGTGACTAAGGATAATACTATTCTTGATTCTGTGAAGGAATTACAGGTATACTCAAGAAAAAAAGTTCCAGCTCCTAAACCAATGCAAATCCAAGAACCTGATCCTAACTCTGAAAATGAGGTAATTACAGTCTCTGATTCTATTTCTCAAAATAAGCATGAATCTCCTAAAATTAATGATTGTGATCTATCTATTGCCATTACGAAAGGAACTAGAGAATGTACTAAACATCCATTATACCCAATCTCTAATTTTGTGTCATTTGAAAATTTCTCACCATCCCATAAAAATTTTCTTGTGAGCCTAAACACTATTTTTATTCCAACTACATTATCTGAGGCATTATCCGATGAGAAATGGAGGCAAGCCATGAAAATAGAAATGGAGGCCCTAGAGAAAAATAAGACATGGGAACTGGTAGAGTTGCCTGCAGGAAAACATCTAGTTGTGTGTAAATGGGTTTTCACTGTAAAATACAAGGCAGATGGTACTATTGAAAGGTACAAGACCAGGCTGGTGGCTAAGGGCTACACTCAAACTTATGGAGTGGATTATCAGAAAACTTTTGCTCCAATTGCCAAGATGAATACAGTTAGGATTTTGTTATCCTTGGCTGCAAATTACAATTGGCAGCTTCAACAATTGGATGTAAAGAATGCCTTTTTACATGGTGATTTGGAAGAAGAAATATATATGAAAGTTCCACCAGGATTTGGAGGTCATCTAGAAGCAAAAAAGGTTTGCAAGTTAAAAAAGGCTTTATATGGCCTTAAACAGTCTCCTAGGGCCTGGTTCGGGAGATTTGCCAAAGTGATGCTAGGAATGGGATATAAACAGAGTCAAGGGGATCACACACTGTTTATCAAGCACTCAGATTCAGGAAAAGTCACAGTTCTGTTAGTATATGTTGATGATATAATTGTAACTGGAGATGATGAAAAAGAGAGAGAATCTTTAAAACAATGTTTGGCCAAAGAATTTGAAATAAAAGAGCTAGGGAGATTGAAGTATTTCCTAGGAATTGAAGTAGCTCACTCACGGCATGGTATTTTTATCTCACAACAGAAATATGTGATGGATCTTTTGAGGGAAACTAGGAAGCTCGCATGTAAACCTGCAAGTACCCCTATAGATCCTAATCATAAGCTTGGAGAAACTAATGAAGATGCTGCTGTAAATAGGGAGATGTACCAGAGATTAGTTGGAAGACTTATTTATCTCTCACATACTAGACCTGACATAGCATATGTTATGAGTGTGATAAGTCAATTTATGCATAGTCCTAAAAAAGTGCACCTACAAGCTGTCTACCGTATACTACACTATTTGAAGGCTAATCTTGAGAGAGGTATCTTGTTTAAAAGAAATTTGGGGTTGGTATAGAGACTTATGCAGATGTTGATTATACAGGTTCAGTAACTGATAAAAAATCTACCTCAAGCTACTGTACTTTTCTAGGTGGTAATCTTGTAACTTGGAGGAGTAAAAACAAAATGTGATGGCAAGATCAAGTGCTGAAGCAAAGTTTAGGGCAATGGCTCAAGGAATTTGTGAACTACTATGGTTAAAGATTATCCTAGAAGACTTGAAGATCAAATGGGATGGACCAATGAGACTTTACTATGATAACAAGTCTGCAATAAGCATTGCACACAATCCTGTGCAACATGACAAAACAAAACACATTGAAGTAGACCGGCACTTCATAAAGGAAAAACTAGACAGTGGATTGATTTGCACACCAAATGTATCAACCAAGGGCCAACTTGCAGATGTGTTGACCAAAGGTCTCAACAGTGCAACATTTCAGGAAATTATTTCCAAGCTGGGAATGGAAAACACCTATTCACCAGCTTGAGGGGGAGTGCGGGAAAACATTTAGTTACAACTGGTTGTAATCTGTGTTGCTAATTGTAATCTGTATATATCTGTATCCCTAAAATTGAGAATTTGTATCTCTAGAATTAAGGACAGAATATTAGGATAGACAATCCCTTGACTATAGGGATCAGATTTAGGAATATTTAGTTTCCTAGTTTACCCTCTAGTTAGCTGTATTTAAACCTATGGTGTTTGTATGATTCAATAGACAAGTTTTTCTATACACTCTCAATTTTTCCACAGCCTATGTCATTCTAATTTTGAGTAGGCTTATGAATTATTGAGTTATTAACTTTCAAATATTTGAGATTTAAATTATTGGATTTTAGAGGATTTTGATTGAGAATTCACGTTATTGAATTGGCTTTACAATATTTGTTCTACACCATCACTTTGCTAAAACTAAAAAGCAATCATTATAGTCTTATTTTGATAAGTACAATAAGTTAAAATATTCCAGCTATAACATTATTCAAAAACAAGGATATTTTATAATTGATCACATCATTCCAAAAACACATAAGTTAAATAATTAGTTCAAAATTCATCTATATTTTTCTTAAATGTCCTGTAGATAGCCAATTATAAGATCTAAGTTAACTAAAAATTATAAGCATCCTCTTAAAACCTACAAGCTCTTACAAATTAAGTTTAGAAATAATTTCCTCGTATAAAAACATATCCTAGACCTAACAATGCTAGAAGAGAGCAATAATAGAAACTCATACTAACTAAACTTACCTTGCTTCAAAGAACGGTCTCCTTACGTATTTCTCTAAAAGTTTCCTTGCATGATCCCGAACCTTTGATCAACAAAATGGGGAAACAGTGAGATTAACTAAGTCAAAAGGGTTAATAGATCTTAGCATGCAATAGCATGAGTAACAATAACAACAACATCATCATAGTGATTGTCCATTATGGTTGGCCAGAAGGAATACTCTCACATAAGAATAATTCCCACTTTAATTAAAATCACTCATGAAAAAAATGATTGATCTATTTCTAGAAATATCTTGCATGTCTTTGATTTACTTGGTAGCTGGATTTTCCACTATCTCGGGGACATAGATTCTAGAATAATCAAGACACTTTGCAAAAGAAAAAGCTGAATTATGATGTGAACTTAGGAAATGTACATTTATGCATAAAAAATTTTAATTTTAAAAGAAATATAAGTCTTCAAAGTATGCCAACAACAGTAAATCCAAAAGAAGGCAAGAAGGGAAAACATCTTTAGCAAGGCTTGCTTGTCTAATTATACAACAATATAACACAAGATATATCAAGAATTTCAAAACCTAAATGATTCTCTTCCTTAGTTTCTAACTCATATATCTTCCCAAATTAAAAGCTGCAATTCCTATATAAGAGTTGCACATATATGCTGGTAAATCAAGAACAGAGAGATCAGAATTGTGGATGGATATAGGAAAATTGGTGGCTGACCTTGTTCTCCATGGAGCAAAGAGCAAATTTCCAACCAACACTTTGATTAAGATTACATAAGAGAGAATCAATCCATTCACTCTTCCCAGAATTGGGAACACCAGTTACTATCGTCAGCTCTCCTGGCACAACCTGTTCAAGAAAGAAGGGGAGAAAAAAACATCATGAGAATGATGATACATCATCTCTACCACTAGTCACTAAGCAGTATAGAAAGACAAAGAACACATAAAGCTGACATTATATAGATCGTCCAGTGCCCTCCAACCAGTTGAGACACCAAATTCATATCCAAGAGTCCGATGATAATATTTGTCAATCTCATCAAAGAAATCTCTGAAGTTGAATAATCCACGTATGGGATATAATTCTGCATCCTCTATTACGTCCTTTAGAACGCTGGGTCCCAAATACATAAGCACCTGTGGTCACAATTAAGAGTTGGTTGGAGAGAATATTTGATCTATGAATAAAAATTGACCAGAACCTTGGCAGCTGTCTCAAAGGTGTTTAGGAGGCATGCTAAGGCTGGTTCAAATGTTCAAACTTCAATTTGGCACCTGCCAATGATAAGAAGCTTTAAGAGCTCGAGTAAGCTATTATTATTTAGTTGCTTTTGAGTCTCAAATTATTTGAGTTAAAATTTTTTGTTCTTATTTTATTTTTCTGTTTCTTGGGTTTCAATTATCAAGAGTATATTTCTAATTTTCTGGTTTGGAGGAAATATCAGATTTTGCATCAAGGAAGTTTGGTTTTGATAGTTAAGTTAGCTAGTTCTCTACTTGAAGTCTTTTGCTAAAGTCCTAATCAGAATAGGAGTCTATGCTTTTATGATTAAGGATTCTAGAAGTCCATATAAATCAATATACTCTTTCTATTAAGATATTGTTTAACACAGGAGAATTCCCAGCATTATTGCTTTGTGATTTTATTTTCTAATCAACCTTAGATGTGACTCCTAAGGAACCCTAGGTGTGAAGCTAAGGGATTTCTCTCTTCTCCTTCCTTTATGCAATTTTTCCTGTTTTCTTAAAGAATTTAGGTCATAAAATTGCCATAATCCCAAGCCTTTTGCTGCTCTAAATCATAGTAAAATTTGCAGATGCTAGAAGATGCAAATGAACAGTTTCCAGTAATCCTTTCACTTAAATCAATTGAAGTTTATAAAATAGAAAAACCCCAGAGTAGAAATGTCAAGAGAGAGGGGAGAAGAAGGGCAATAGCTTATCATCTACCACATGCACAACTCTTAATATCAACTAATCTTCAGTTTATTATGAAGCTGACTTTAAATTGAAAAGAACAAAACTTTGATTTTAAAAAATTAGTCAAAAATATTTCACATTACAGGCATAAAGACAAAGATATAGCTATATGACCTCATTTGCATCTTTAAAATAATCCACATCGTTTTTCTTCGGCCATCTAACTCTCCAGCATCTGCTACCCAAAAAAAGCAAACAGTTAGTCTTGAATACACTTAAAAGGTCGCTTTTCATTAAAAAAGCAAGGATAACAACAATAATAGAGGAAAAAGGAAAAGAAACCAAGAAAAGTTTCGAAATAGCCTCAGGATTGAGAACATGACAGAAAATATCATTACAGCAAAATCATATAAACCTTTCTCTTCCAAGGCGACGTGCAAGCTCTTCGGCTAAGGCTTGACCAGGTAGATCACCATCAGTAGCAAGTATAATACGTGATGCCTATCAATATAGATATTATTAAAAACTAGAGTCTTATAGATTTCAAAAGGACACATTATAGGAAAAGCTCAAAAACTAAATCCCAGCAAACCTTGTTTAGGTACTCTTTGCAGTTCCACAGATATTGATACTTAGTGTCCTAGCTTTACAAAACACATGAATGAAACATTAGAACCACATTTATACATACAATGAAAAGAATAATGTTATACTATATTGTCCAAAATGAGTGCAGCCATTTTCTCGGTCAATCCTTCTCTACTTAAATGAAGCTACATTCATTTAGGACAAGAGGGGAAGCGATGGAAGAAAAACCAAGGCCATATCATGCATCATTATCATTATTGCAAATTTACAAAATATATTGCAAACTACAGAAAATTTATTCAAACAGTAATATTCTAAAATGAGAAGAGCTCATTCTAATTTACTGTTCCACTTCAGACTCGGTAACCATTTCATATTTTCAAAAAAACTTTAAAGTTATGTCATAACTAGTTTCATCATCATAAAGCCAAATATACTACATGCTTAATGAAGTTGAAAGAATGCATGACATTAAAACAGAATCATGTAGAGTCCCAACTAGCATGGAATATTGCAATTCATTTCAGCTGGTAGAATGCCATCCAATCCCAAGACTTTAAACAGCCGCTGCTTAAGAATTTGCACTCCTTCGAATAGCTTACATTTGCAGGCCACTAAGACTTTGTTTGGTAGAGAGGATGGAACGGGGGAAGGATGGAAAATGTTTTAATCTAATGGTTGGGATTCATAACCACCTTTGCTATTTTGTAGCTCAATTTTTTGGATTAAAACTTGTTCCTTCCCTTCTCCTTTCCATTCTTCCTACCAAACAGAGTGTAAATGTTGATAAAGGCAGTTGACAGTATCTAATATAAGTGATACGAAGTCTAGAAGAGCTGGTTTCAACATCCATCTCCAATCTGGAACTCATGAATAGACCAAGGGTTCATACACAATTTTCAGTAATTGAGTATGGTTTTAAGTCCATTCTTAGGTTTGTACTTCTCTAAGTTGTTATCTGGCTGGTAATTTCTCTTTAATAAGAGGAATAAGTACATTTCTTTAATTTCTTATGTTGGTCTAATGGCATTATTGTCTTATAGATGAACCGAGGTTGTATAAATACCCACCCAGAGTTCAGTTGCTTGCGTAGGGCTGAACAATTTTATAATTTGATCATGTACTTAAGCAAGAAATTTTAGAAGATTTATGCTCTTTGTAGAGGGTATGAAACATTGTTTTATCAGTGTTATTGCCTAGATTTAAAATTTTCTCTTCCTTTAATCCCTATTGTCTAACCTCTAGGTATCAAGCTACCTTAGGAACATGCATCACTAACAGCTTTGCTGTTCAAGAACACCCAAGCTGCTACCAATTGAATTTCTAATTACCACCACTTGCCAACTGCTCAAGGCTAGAAGTTGTTGGTTCAATTAACCAACTTATTAGAGGCACTAACTAAAGCACCAACTTCCTCAGCACTAAACTAAGCAAATACAGTTGCAACAACAACAAACTGACTAATTGCTCCATAAACTACCCTATCCATAAGTAGATCTTAAACAAACAATTCATAAAACGTTATTCTGTCAGATACTATTAAACTTTAGAGATGTAGGCAGGTGGACTCATGAAAAGCACACACATTCGAGTAATCTAATGTGCCAAAAAGTGAAGGATACTGATTAAGAAATACTTTATACCTAACTAATGATGCTACCACCTATTTTTCTCACTGGAAAATAGCTCATATGACATGCATGTATGAGGAGAGATGGAGACATAAGATCTCCATTGGATTCAATCCTCCCTGTTTCATAGTTGAAACATTGAAGTTGAATATCTACATAGTATTTGATGGCTGACCACACCATATAACACTATAATGCTATTCAAAAGCTAAATAAATTGTAGTATTAAACTTTAATTTGACTAAAACCTGCTCTTCAGCTGGAACCTCCTTTTGAGAAACTGATGGTGGTGCACCATCAGGGACACTAACACAATTACGGAAGCCAGCTTCCTCCATCGCAAGCTTGTCCATTTCACCTTCAACCTATAAAAACAAGTTGAAACAATAAGCATCGACTAAACATAGAACTGGAACGAAATCTTCTACAGAGAGTGACAAAGCAATACAATGATAATATCGCTTGCATCGTCTATATCATTCAGCCCATAAAATATCGTTTCAGTATCCTTTTCCTGCAATGGAAGAAGTGTATAAGTAAGATTTGAATCAAATATTATCAAATTTCACTTTTAAAATAAAGAGCACAAAATGTGCCCTCCTCAACACGTGACCACTCCAAAAGTATAGCATAGGATGTTCAATGTAAATGTCTACAGGACAAATAAGTTTAAACTCCAAGTCACCATAACAATACAAACAAGGGAAAACTTTTCAAAAGAACCTGCCAAAACTTCTTGTCTATATCCCGATACTTGCAATTTACAAGGTCTTTCTTACGCCAATAAGTGAATGCAATAGCAATCTGTGAATGAAATTTCAGGAGTAATTAGGTAAGACAAAATAGCTTTATGGGTACATTATCAACAAAATAGCTTTACGGGCACATTATCACATTAAGAAACCAAATTTGCAGCATTAACCTCAAAATCTTAAAACCTTAACCGTATTAATATCACAAAATCAGTTCTTTCAAAATAAATACACCCTCCCAAAAATGCCCCTAGCAATAAAAACAATACCGTCTTAAACAACAAATAAGGGAAGATAGACCAGCCAACATACCAAATACTTTAGTACACAGGTCTAATGCTGCCACAGAAGGAACTTTGCTATATAATGTCACTATTAAAATTTTAGGATTTCACTTTGTAATTTTGACTATTTTCATATACAGGAGTAGAATCATAATTTCTTCAAATTATGCACCCTAGGATTACATTTTCTTGCGTTTAGAATACGCTAAGAGCTTCTAGGAGTTAGATTTTTTGTAGTCCAAGTTGGTTATTTACTTATTTACTAGTTACTCTCCAAAATTGAATCCTAGTTCTAGGATGCATAAGAGTCTAGCAGACATTATATATACCTACGTACTCTTAATATGTCAAGCTTGTAATTACTGAATTATAAATTATTTGGTTTATTAAAATCAGAAAGCCCAGCAGCATTGTTTACTACTCTCTCTTCAGCTACAAAATTCTCGAGTAACTTTTTACAGCACAGGAAACTCTTCTTTTAGACTAGTTTCTTCTCTTCTTTAACCCAAAGCATACTCCCCTTTTTATAACTTTCACAATAATGGTTACCCAATAATCCCATATTCACATATGAATACCTACCAGTCAAACCCATCAAGTCAGAAATTAACCCCTGATCTTCTTGCTGCAACCAGAGTTTCCAGCAACTTTTTTTTTTTTTTCAATTCCAGCACCTTTTTATATCAAATCACAATCAAATCAAATCTAATTCAAACATTAGCCCAAAATAGACCCTAACATCTTTCATTTTCTATTTCTAGCTGACCATAAACCCTAAGTAGGTAAACATTCCCCAAGTCTCTAATACAATGGCAGAATCATATCTTTTTCTTCTGCCAAACATCCCTCCTTTTAAACAATGAATATTCATCGATATCTAAAACTTTAACAAAAAGTTTGAGGCTTATTCTCAAGATCATGAACTTTGCGAGAAGGATGCCAAATAGTTAAAAGGTGAAGTAACCCAACCAGTAGTACATTTCTTATTCCGATCAATGAATTTAAATTCACATGTTTTCATTAAAGTTAAGTGAACCTGAAATTAACCAGAAGAGTGAACTTTGGCACAAAAAATAACATATGCAGGACAATCATAGCGTAAGCAACAAAAGTGGAGAACAACCAACTTCCCACACTGTATTTATCCGAAACAAACTGACAGCCAAAATTTAAATCTTACTCTGCACTGTCAGCATCCTAAAGCCATAATTTGAGAAAAAAATTGATAATTACCTCATTACAGGTCCTTTTTTGCATAACAGCATTTCTCTTTAGTGTTTCTGCAGATATCATTCGCTCTGCGAAATAAGAAATAAGCTGGAACAAGAACAAATAAAAATATTAACCAAGGTTCATGTGCCATTTCAATTAATTTTACATGGATAACTATGGATAACTGAGTCAACAAATCACAATCCACTAAATTGAAACTTAAACCTGAAGGAAGGATGCTGACACATAAACTAGGAAGATTATCTTCCAACACAACAGAACAGCATTAGCATTTTCAATTCACCCAACACATGTCAATATTTAGCATTTCATGATTGAATTTACAGTAGATCCCAGTGTTAACTAAATAAAAAGTTATCTTACCATGGCTGCAGCCCCTCCCACACACAACCACCCCCACCCCACCCCCCAGAAAAATCAATAAAGAAGAAAAGAGAAAAACAAAAAAAAACAAAAAAAAACCAAAACCAAAACCAAAACTTCTGCTGAATGGATTGATCAGAAACAGAAGTTTTCCAAAGCAAGAGTCTTTACTAGGAAAGATATATTTCAACTTAAATGATTAGATCATACCAGTTAAATCCTATTTTCAACAATTCTCATTTCTTCTATAAACATTTGAAGTTCAAGAAAATGATTCAGAAGAGAAAGCTCAACAAATCATTGCAAGGCAGTTTATCCATAGCAAAGATGAAAAATCAGAAGAAACTTTCTTTTCTAAGTTCCTTATTATTTACATGCCATGACCGCACAATATCCTGATCAGGTCAAGAACAATAGATATGTCATGATTTTCAATAACTATAAACAAAATATATCCAATAACATACTTACTTCTCAAAGTCCTCACTGATTTATGTTTGTGAAACCCAATGCTCACATATTGAGGATGTAGATATCGGCAAATCATTGAATAGTATAACTATTTTCATAATTGATACTAAAAATATTACTCCATGCGATCTAAGCAAACAGAAACATTAATTCTGTTCTACTCAAGTAGGGAGATTTAGAGAAGTTCCACATTCCAGTTATTTCATAGACAAGGTTGAGAAACATTAAGCTTTTCTGAGCATTGATGGATAGAATGAAGATTCAGATTCCTAGCTCACCATGGTCCAAAAGGTCCAGGCTTGACAGAAAGAAACACAAAATTTGCAGACTGATTTACACAAATTTATGTTTAAGCAGTAACATAAAAACATCAACCTTGTCCTATGAACAATAACAGG
Source organism: Durio zibethinus (assembly GCF_002303985.1). Next base: position 17,611,522 of record NW_019167982.1, on the reverse strand, counting down.
GGGCAGAAACAATGGTTTCTACTTCTTCAAATGATGTTTGGGATTGCACTTCCTACTAGGGTACTTTCAAAGAAAGTGTCATATGGACTCTTATCTTCGTCTTCCCAACCATGGTTTCACAGAAAAAAGACAGTATGAGAAACACAAGTCTTTACCGGCTGAATCATAAGAGATATATTGTCTTTAGGTTAAGAAACACAAATGCATATGTGCAGTATGAGTATGTTATGTAAAACTTCACAACTCTTTAAAAGGTAGGATATGAGATAACAGCATGCATAAATTTACTATCTTAATGTTACTTTTTATTGCATTATTTACTATTCCACATTTGAAAGTTTTTGTTTCTATTCTTTAAAAATATCCCTTCCTACAAATAAGCTAAACCCTTATTGGCTTCTCTTTCTTCACTTGCATTTGTAAAGATGGTCTTAATTTACATTTAAGATGGTTAACTTCAGGTACGACACGTTTCAAATGCATTAAATAACTATTGATGTGCCTACACAACAATGACCTCTGAATAGTACCAAAAGGAAAAGAATGTGGTGTTATTTCTTTTTCCTCATTGGGTGCTTTGATTTTTTAACATGGTACAACTTGGACTCATCAAGACCATTTTGATTTTTTAAGCATGCTTTTCAAATTGTCAGCATCCCATGTAACATAGACTAGAGAGGAAAAGATTTACGTATAAAAGTAGATGTTTCAAGTTCTAGGGTAAACAAGATTTTTCCTAGATTCAAAAGGATACTGCAAAAACATAAGAACCCATTAAAGCTAAGATGATATGAGATGGAAAGTCAGAGAAGGGGACAATGACAATGAAGATTATGGAAAATCATAAGATTGCAGGATTTTTCAAGACAAAAGTGGCTACGATGACCAAGCCCCAAACAACCAACCATGTTAGAGGTAAACAAAGCAAGAGATGTTTGACCATAAAAGACATCTGTCACCCTCTCTCCACAAATCGCAAATTTCTCAAGATTTAAGTCTAGGAAAACCAGACAAAAATACTTATCATAATTTTCCTTATTCTTTGAGGACACTAAGATTTTCCACCTGGTTTGAAAAGATGAATTTCACCACACAACTTAGTTCCTTTCAGCGAAAACCAATCCAGTCAACAAGAAAAAGTTCAGAAATATACTTCATAGCGGACACTAAAAGTTCATCCACCACAAGGATTTTATAATGCAACAAGCTCTCTTGGATATAAAAACTTTTTCTCTCTCCCCTTGAAATGTCCTCAATTTTCAGTTAGACTCTACAACCGTTGCTATAGGAAGTGGATTGATATAGTAAGGAATGTAGTTTAATGTAAAATTTGTTCTAATTTAAAATGTTTTCTTCATGAAAAGCTCAAAAGCCATTTATGGATAAAAATGAAAAACAAATTAGAGTTATTTTAGGAACAGCTAACTATTGGGATTTTTCAATTGATAAAGGAGTTATAAGAATAAACTCAACAGCAGAAAAACATCTATTTATTCTGCACTGAAGCATAAACAAGTGGACATGCTGAATGGAAAACCTACAAGCCTACACATTTCAAAGCTGCATATAAGATAGAGCAAATAAGCTATGCGACATCTAAATCAATATAAAATTCAGTGAACAAAACATAGGGGAAAGGAAAAACATAGTAACCTGATTACAGAGTGGTTCTAATTGCAAACTCTCCACTGTGACTTGCCTTTTGACCTTAACTTTGTTAATTCGACTGAAACTTTCAAACGATGACTTGCCATCTGCAAAGGCCTAAAACCAAAGGACAACCAAAAGACACTTATAAGATATATCTAAAAACTTTCATATAGACATGTAATTATTGCTACATCAAACTCAGAGGAGAAACAGATTACCTTTGTGTAACCTTTCCACCCACATTTTGCTCGAAAACACAGCCACGAAGCTGAACACCTATAAATTCAGATGGACCAACAACTATGGTTGGTGACACTAAAGAATTAAAAAGAAACAATGCAATAAGAAAGAAAGTAAATGCAGCATACCCATCCTGGCTGATGAAAATAGATAAGCTAATTTCCTCTGAGTCACCACCATTGCACTATCATACAAGAATATCAACTTAGAAAAAGAATGCCAAAAGGAAAGCATAAAACAAACTTAGCAACCAGAATAATTTTCATGCAGGATTATATTTTTTTTATTAGGTAAATCACTAAGTTGGACAAGAGCCGTAGGATGTAAATTTTTTTGGAGAGACAGCGCATAAAGAGTGGCCTATCTCTCAAGCACCTCTACTTTCTTCGGCATCTATTTATAATAAAAACCAACGCCAAAAAAAAGAGCTAAAATCTCAGATGTATGCATAATGGCAAAAAAAGATTAAATAAACATATCACTCTAACACAATGGATTTGAGCCTAGTCAGGAGACAAGAAAGTTTGAAGGGTTCCAGGGGTTGTGGAAATGGATATATTTTCTGTAGTTTTTGATGTCTAGAGAGAGTTCTATTTTCCTGCTAATAGCTAACAATTTTAGCTAGGCCATAAACTGTCTTGTCTGCGAAATAGAATCAGTTGGAATGAGCACTGCCATGAGAATTCCAAGCCTTCCATAGTCTGTTATCTCTGGCCTATATTGTGGTTAACAACTACCAAGAATGACACTTTCTAATAGCAAATTGCTTTAATTAGATTGACAAAATTTAATCAAAGTTATGCAGAAATGCAATAAAACTAACAATATTGTTGAAAGAAAATAGATGTTAATAAAATACCGAGGGGCACATTAAGCGGTTTTCATGCCCAGGAACACATTCACTTATATCAATGCCAAGCTTCTTTAATTTATGCTTCAAAATCTCCAAGCTATGCAAATCCAAGGGCCGCTCTTCCAAGTCTTCAGAATAAACTTAGAGATAAACAAAAAAAAACTTAGAGATAAACAAAAAGGAATTCTGGTAAGCCTTCCAATATGTACATTTGCATGCACCTATATAAGTGTCAGCATGCATAAACACATAAATGCCTCTTCTCTTATTGGTTTTGCATACAAATTGAACAAAATAAATAATCTAGCAACAACAACACTCATAACCTTTTCCCTTTTTCAGAAAAAAAAAAAAAAACACTTGCAGTTGATCGTGGACACTGAGTTTGGAAGTAGTGAAGGTAAGGGAAATATTTTCCCGTGTTTGTAAGAAGAAAACAATAAGAGAGAAAGAAGAGAGAGAACCTGCATTTATGTGCTAGTTTGAAATCCAATACTCTCATTAATAGGCGGAAAACAGAAGAGAAGTACTCATTCAACTACAAGGAACCAGTTTAGCTATAATTCAACTCTTAACTCTTTTATTTCCTTCAATTTTTCACCTATTGCAGAAAACATGAGGAGCAAAAATATATATTTCTGAGTTTCCTTTTGTTTTCCCCTACCTTACCATTCTCCTTTCCCTCTGTTTGCTTTCTTCCCACTAAAGAATGTGGATTAACATGTAGAACATCACTTCAAGCTTGTTCTTTTGTACTAGTTGGGGTTTGCATGTAAAAATAAAATGTAGTAATAAAATTCAAACAACAGTGTTAATTCTGAACCCTCTAATGTCTAAAAAAAAAAAAAAAAAGGGCAGAGCTTGCCAGAGAAAAGCACATAAAATATACTACTAGTATGGGGTCTAGAAAATATAGAGAAGAAAAGAAATACCTGGAGCTGGAGCTGGAGCAGAGACATTGAGATAAGTAAGAGAAGAAAACCCATTAGACCTAAGCGACAAAGAGCGGTTTTTGTAGATGGGTTTTGAAGAAAGACAAGGTATTAAGCGTTTAGAGGGTGTGGATAAGTGTTTAGGAGAAAGGGTTAGAGGCAGCAGAGTGAAAGAAGAGGGGGATGTTTTGAGCAAGTGTTTGGAAACCATGAATGCACTGTTTGAGGAAAACAAGGAGAGTCTTCGGAGGAGATGGAGGCGTTGATTGTTGCGGATATGGCAAGGGAAACGAAGCATGACTCTGTTATTTGTCTCTGCTTTGCTTCTGTGTGTTTTCTCAACATTCAAAAAACAGGCTTGGGTTGCATTCAACGGATGCTGTTTCTGCTTCCAATTAAACAAGAAAAGAGGACTGAGGACCGAATAAGGGTTTAATGAGAGAGGTTCTATTCTTTTCTGTTCTTAGGATACCCAATTGCCAATTGGAAAGGACCAATGCTCTTCACACTATTTGAGGGCTAACTGGTAAATAAATAAGTAAATTTAGTTTAATAAAATGAGATTCAAACCCTTATTTTGTAATGCATACAATAAACCAATATAATAGATATGTTCAAATAGTCAGGTTTTTTACCTAAGTTAGAAAATTGATTTAAGTTTTGAGAAAATTTAAATAAAAAATTAAAATTTATTAAATAATTTAAACATAATTTTTAAATTTATTTAAAATTCAGATCGAATTTTAAATAAAAAATTTAAAGCTTATATTTAATCTAAATTCATATATATATATATATATATATAAATTATATATAAATTAATTCATATATATAAATTAAAAGTAAAATTTATATATTTTTTTATTTTTATATAATTTTTATTTTTATTTATATATATGATTTGAATATAATTTTATTAAATTTAATTTAGCTAATTTTTTATTTTTTATTATATAAATTAAATTTAATAAGTGATCTTAAGATTTAATTTTTTTATTTGGATTGAATTTAAAAAAATTTTGAAACTTATTAAATCAAATAAAAATAAATATATAAATTATTAATATCAAATATAAATCTGATTTGAATATAAACACCTTTATTTCAAACTTTCTTTAAAAGTTTATCTTAGATTACAAAACCTTTTTGAATTATCTTTGACAAAAAAATTTAAATACAGTAATATCTTACGCTAAACATTTTTTTATCATATTGATATTTAAAAAATTAAAATTTATATTTAAATATTTATTTAATCATATATTTTAATATTTAAAATTAACACCATTAATAAATTTTTTATATAACATAAATGCGTAATAAAATTATAACACGGGATATAAATATTTAGCCATTATCAAATTATTTAATAACATATTAGTATTTAAATAAAAAAACAAATAATATTTTTAATTCAAAATAAAAAAAATAAAGAGAAAAATAAAAATAAAGAAAGGGAAGAATCGTGACGACAGAAAAAGAGAAGAAACTGAGAAAGGAAAGGTCGTTTGAGCCGGATCGAAGCCAATCGTCTGATCTGTGATAGACTGACCCCGATCCGACCCTAGGCCTACCGGCGATGCCTCTTCTTCCCCTTACCCCTCTCCCTCTCTCTTTTCCCTTCCTTCCCTCCCCCTCTCTCTTCCCATCCTCCTTCTTCCTTCTGTGTTATCTTCAGGGGCAATGGCCTGAGGTTGGTTATGATCTCAGCACAAGCAATGGTTTGCTGCATCAAAGTTAAAGCCTTTAATTGCAAGGTTTAACTGCATTCTGGTTAATGTTTATATCTTTGAGGTTTAAACTAAATACATTGACTTATTTGTATCTCAGAAATTTACAGATTCGGAGTTTTTTTGTTTTTTTTTTTTGCTGGAGATGATGACAAATGCAGGCTGAGGGAAGAGTTTTGAGGGTAGTGAAGCAGGGTTTGTTGAGAACATTGAAATGCTGTATCCTGGAAATTTGCAGCAGGTGATTCATGAGAGAAAGGAACTGACAGTGTGAATACATTCGATCAAGCTAAACAGGCAAAAGGCATTGGATTAATGTGCACCAGATCATCCAACAAGTCGGCAGCTAGCTTGGGTCAGATTTCTCACATGATCACTAGATTCTATTAGTCTTGCCTGGACTTGGCGTATCAAAATCATAAAAAGTCTCATACTATTGGAGGAATATAGTCAAACATACAAATCTCTCAACATATTTATTTGTATTATTAAAATTGAAATTCATTTCATGTACTGGTTCAAGTGACAGCTGACATGCATATTTTTTCTCCAACATTTTAATGAACTTGACTTGTTCGCATAATTTCCATCCATGCCCTCTTTGGTCTTCCATCTTATCAGGGATAATATCATAAGGATTTGCTTTCAGAAGAGTTGCAAAATACATGAATATATGGCTATAGAAGTGTAATTTAAAAGAAACCTATCCATCAACTGTGGATAAATATATGATGTCATTCAACTCAAAGGGGAGGGGCTCGGGGCTTTCAAAGCAAAAGGACAAAATTTGTCAACCAAAGAACTACGTACTTAAGATAATACTGATACATTACATCAACCAGAAAATGGAGCACTCCTACTGTCCTACGCTACAAGAATACAAAAGTTGGAAACAACAAATCATTTAATGATGCCAGGTCTGTTGGCTTGCGCTTTAGATCTGGTCTTATGAACCTTCTTTGGCACTTCAGTTGTTAAGGCATACATCTTCACGGCAAACAATTCTTCAGGGAGTCCTTTCTGCTCCTGTTTTCAAAATAATATACAAACAAATAGCAAAAGGATAAATTATGGTACTAGAGAAACTGAATTCCATTTGAGATGATTCAAAAGGATTAGTTTTTGAACATAAATTGGAAACACTAAACTGAAAGTGTAGGTTTGCAAACCAAGTGCTCTCTTTTCTAATCCCAACTTTCAACATGCAACTTGAAAGCACACCGTTCACAGCTCAACTCAGCAACATAAAATAAGAAAAGAAGGATAAAATAAAACTGTCACTAATTAAAAAGCATTATCATTTATCAACTGCTGATTAAGTGGTCAATATGTAACAGAAGATAACCTTCATTTTATACAGGTGCAATCCACATTGACGAAATAGGTCCTTGAAGTACAAATCAGATCTGGTGATGCTTCGGTCTTCTTTATCCAAAACAAATCCTGCAAACAAGTAATAATAGCCCAGTGAAATTCATTTTGCTACTGGAACAATTCCACAACTCTTTAAAGGTCAATGACAATTTCTCCACAGCTAGCTCATTCCAAAGTGAATTTATGCAATGATAAGTGCAAAATAGGATATGGCTGCTCATTTCTCATTTTGCACTAAGGTGTTTGTTAATGATCCTACAAAGTTAGCTCAGGTTCATTCATCATACAGGAATAGCAGCCACTTATTTGCCCAGTTCACTAGTTTGAGATTGTACATCACTTCGTGGCCAAGGGAGAATAAAAAGAGTTGAGAAGAAGGCTCTTTTTCCTTTGTCTTATGCTTTTATAAAGGCAAGGAGAACTTTTTATTCAAGGGGAGATAAATGCATGAGACCGTCCAATCAGGATGAGAAAAACAAAAGGCTATTTACCAATGACATTTTACCCAGCCTAGGAAGAGTGGAGAGAGGAAGATGACACCTTACACCCGCCTACAAAGAGCAGAGTAAAACGAGAGAGAAAGAGCTAGAGAGAGAGAGAGATATTAGTTATAATATGAGAAAAAGATTCTGAAAAAAACTTGCTTAAGAGACTCATTTCTAAGCAGTTACTAAAATATTGAGTGTAGAACTATTTTTAATTTTTTTAGAAACACATTAAAAATTGCATTTTGTTGTGTTTGACAATAGATAGTCCATAACTCAGATTGCTCTTATGTACTTTGAACCATTATGATTATTTATACAAAACATTAAACATTTTTTTTAATTTTGCTACTTCACTTTTGGCATCTAATATTGTAGGATAGCTCCAAGAAGATTACATGGTATTACACAAACAAAATTTTAGTTCTTCACATGATATTTAGGATGACAAATTTCAAAGTTTTTGAAATTAATAATCTTAATGCAAAACCTACAAACAAGACGATAAAATTCGTTACATTTAATGTCGTTTTGTAGGGTTATACCAGAGTGGTGAACAATTATTATTGCCTTTTCTGCAAACAAATTACACATTAAAAGAAAAACAAAAGGAAAATGATGTCCAGATTAGAGTATCAAAATGTTCCATGTTTCAAGCCAATTTTAGTTTAATTTTCCTAGGGTTGTTTGAAGTTCCAAATCAATACAGTTATGGGATCTTCAAGTTTTGGGTCAACAAAGTTCTAGGTTGTTCAGATCCTAAGTTGTTGGGTTTGGATATTTAGCATTCTGAATTATTTTGAATTTTAACTGTTCTAGTCTCAACATTCAATTCATTAAATTTTTTGGTCAGAGTTGGTTAAAGTCTAGATGTACAATTGAGCCAAGTCAAGTTGAAGGCAGGACAAGCTTGCACTCAATTCAATTACAAAATTCAAAGCCAGAAACCCAATCTTGAACCTTTTTTTTTTTGTTTTAGGGGGGGGGGGGGGGGACAGGGGGTACGTATGTCTGAGACCTTCAAGGTAGACTTGATTGAGCTTTAAATTATTTAGTTTTTTTAAGAGTATTATATACATCAGAAAATTAAAATTTATTAAAAAGTCAAACGTTAATTAGGCTCTTGAGCCATCTGGGCTGATTATTAAAATACACTAGAACTAGACTCAGTTGTTTACTTGAGCTTAAGAATAACTCCACAATAAATTGACAGAAGCCAAGTATTTTGTGAGTCAAACCCAAGCAACTTATGAGACTTGACTCCTAGTTTAAGTCGGACTTTAGGCAAGTTCAATTGTTAGGCTAGGTCATCTTTCTTCCACCTCTAGATGCCATCAATTTTCACCAATAAAGTTTTAAATAGACATTGTTGACTAAAGGTGTCCCACATTTGTAGCATAAAAAATGACTACCCATACATATCCATTAGAGAGGATGATACTCATCCCTGCACCTACAAATTGTAGGTTTCAATACTCTTGGCTGTTTCCCTTGGTATCAAGCAATGACACGAGATAATGGAGCATAAATATTCCATTATCCCTTTATTGCTTTGATTAAACATCTATTATTTATAACATTAAGTATTATGGTTACTTCAAAGCTGCAGAGGCAGATGAATACAAAGTTAAAAAAATAATACCAGCTCAAGAAAGCAAATATATAAATTTTACAGCAGAATACCAAAACATATAAAAGTTTTAGGAATGCATAAACAAAAAAATGAGCACTTCACAGAAAGGGGACGGAGGGAGGTGGGAAATCAAGCATACTTATAAAAACAAAAGAGTCATAAATATGATACCATTTCTAGCAATGTTCTCTTTCAGGACAAAGAATCCACCAGGTTTAAGGCCTACCTGGAATCAAGATATTAATCAGTATATCAAATTAAAATACAAATTAGAATCTTTCAATTCATATATACAAGAATAATAATTTTCAACAAGGGTCTTTCAAGGACGCAACTATGACACCAGGCCTCTAAATACACATACACATTGAAAATCAATTGAAGGCAGCATAAAAGGTTATGCTCAACAGAACCTAAGAAAAAATGATGCAGCCAAGGAAAAAGGAGGGTACGGAGACAAACTGGCGTGAAAATGAATTTAACATTTTTTAGATTTAATTCCATTTCCCACCATTTACAAATCTAACAGTTAAAAATCAAAGTATGATTCTTAAACTTATTTCAATGCACAAGGCACACCAAATTTTTGTTAAAACCCTTTGTAAGGTGAGAAAAAGCAAAATACTTGTATGAATTATAAAGTATTCTCAAGCCTTGTTTATGTGGCAAACACTCTGACCAACCCATCAAATCTGCTAATACTTACCAAGAAAAAGAATAAAATGGTCGACAACATGACATAACACAAAAGAAAAGGACAAAAAGAAATTTGAGTTTGACTACATTGTACTTCTGGTGTTTGCTATGTTTCATTTCCTAGACAACGTTAAATCCTATAGCTGTGAAAAGGTTTAAGAGAAGGTACAAGACAGAAAGCCAGAAGCAATAAATTTGGACAAGGAAAATTTGAGGTATCAAAAGAAAGCACTGCATCGATCCAACGGCTAATAATTCAAAAATCAGAAACAAGCCACTTCAAATGTAGAGCAGACAACAGCCAGAAAATGTTGATGCTTTTTGTGCTTTCCATGCATTTCCACACAGCAGAACATGTCACATAAAAAGTAAGAGGTCTCAAGAAGAAGAGTCATTCACCTTTGCTCTCTCAAAAAATGAGACAAAGTCATCATCAGTCAGATGACCAATGCACCACTGAATCCAAATAACATTGTACCTTCCAGCATCAGGGGTGAATTCCTAAAAAAGCGAAAGACAAAAAAAATGGTAATCAAATTTCTCTTTTATCAGCAAAATTTAACCAGCAAGAAGCATCTGAATAAGGCAAGCACATGCATCATCAATTTGTATTCACAAAGCATATGATCACTGTAAGAATTCGGGGGCTCATTCACTAACTGATCCACAGCAACCCCACCCACACACAACCCCACGCCCCACCCCCCCCAGAAAAAAGAAAGAATAGATGATTGCTTGCAAAAATTTTACATGAATCCATAGGTCATCTAATCATTTAGGTTTCACATCAAGCTTTACGTGCCAAACTCCTTCCCCCCCTGCATCCCAAAAATATCAGTGGTATTAATTCTTCTAGACTACACAAATCAAGATTCATGACTAAAGGCACCAAAAGATTATACTAACAAGATGCAGGTGTCAGATGCAAACCCACATTTGACATCTGTTGTAAGTTTTTCCTAGGATCGTACCCAAACACCATTCTGCAACATGGCTGACATCCATAACTTAGGGTAAAGGGAAAAGTTGGGAATGCATGGCTTGCATCGACTTAACCATAGTTATGAATACTTTGACACATCAACAAGCAGGTATCTGCGTATGAATATAGTCTTGAAATACATTACTTGAAGGGAGGCACAGTAGAAATTAGTTGCCTTGTGCACGTCAGAGGCTACAAAATATTCCTGAGACAAACTTTCACGGGCAGCATCTAAGAAATGTGACACTGGCTCAAGAAGATCAACCTGAAATGTGGTACAAGGAAGATAGGTTAGAAAGCATAGCTATCACAAAGTAGAGATTCATAAGATCATAGCTCCCAATTAAATAATGCAAAACTGATTCATACCATTCCATGAAATAAAAAGGGAGGAAAAAAAATGAAGAGACCAATCATCATGTTAAACATGGAAATTAAAAACTAAAACAAGGGCTACTATTAAGCATTAACAATCACAAAGGGCACAAACTGCCATGATGCAATACAGAGCAGAAATACAAATTTTTGACAATAGCCAAAACCAACTTAATGTAATAGTTTTGGTCAAACTCTGAATTTGATCATTTTACTGTCTCAATTTGGCAGTTTTTATCCCTCTACCCCCAATTCTTTGCAAATAAGAATTATATAGGACCTCACCACTTATCCAAGGATGGTCCTATTGATACCAAAATTTTAAATACCAAAATCTCAGCAACATTTTAATGTTTAAATGTGTCTTTTGATGAAAGTTGTAACTATTAATATTTCAGTAGAATATGACAATCAATAAAATGGGTGCTTGAATAAATATTTAAGCACACAGGATACATTGCACAATGCACATGACAAGTAAATACTAAAAGTAAAATATTTTTAAATATTTAATCTCTAGCTCATGATTTTGATGAAAAAATATATTATGCTGGAATATTTCACAAACTAACTAAATAGGCAATATTCCAAAAAAAGATGGTTAAAGGAGCCTAACATGACTTAAGATATCGAAAAGAAGGAAGATGAAGAAGCATAAAAAGTCATCCAAATATTATTTTGCAAGTAGACCATGTTCATAGGCTAAGCAGCACAAGCCAAAGTGGAACAGGATGGATGGGAAACGTACAAGGCACAACTCCTTTTAACAATTTCATTTCAAAACATAAAATATTTAAAACCTAAAAAAATTTGTGGATGGTGCCTTAAGGAATAGCATAATTTACAAAGCCAGTCTATGACAAATATTTAGACAGTATGTTGAGTCTGAGTTACATGGTTAACTGCAACCCAAGCCCAGGTAAATCTGTTAGCTGGCCAAGTCTAGTTGCCGCTAAGACGCTAGAAGGTTGATCTAACAGCACATAAGAAAATAGTCTCATTTAGCACAACTCCTTTTAAGAAATTGGTTTTCCTATGAAATTTCTAGAATGAAGATGTTCGACACCTATTAGGCTCATTTTGTGTGTTAAAAGATGCTTGCAACATCATTGATGAGCTATATACTCTTTGTGATAAAGACTATAAAAGACATAGATATCCAGCTAGAGGAAGATAGTTAGAAATGTGATAAACAACGTGGTGATCCAAAATTAGAGTCTTTAAAGTTTAATATAACCTTTCATACAATTGGGATATCTCAAAGTGGAAATCTTTCGTTTAACATGCATTCCACCTTTTGAAATCAAATGACTAGGATTAGAAAAAAAATACAGATAACAGACATTGTGGCAGCATTCTCAACACTCAAAAAAGTGTCTTCAAGAGTACTAGTCCTATGCACACCCACTATATGGGTGAATTAATGAAAAAAAATAGTTTTACTGTTTATAAATTTCATAAGAAGAGAAGATATAAAAGTTAGTATTTAATGTCCTCTTGTGTTATCTATAAACCTAAAAAAGTAAGAATAATTAAATGTATAGTTATTTAGGGGAGACAAAAATATATATATACCCAAAATAAGTTTAAATTGAATAAATCATTAAAGTGGATATAGAAGATGCGAGGTCCCAATTCTATTTGTAGGAAAGGTAAGCTACCAGTGTATGACTATTTTTATGTGTTTTTTTAATTATTTTATTCAGCTTTTTTATAATTTCACCAATTCAGTTAGTGTCTCTTAACCTGTGTTACCAAGTTAGCTATTGGAATGATATATGAATAACTCATCACATCACGCATGAATATTTTAAAAGGCACCACACCACCAACATTTTTGTTTTCCATTCAAACACAACAGAGAGATTCTTTAGGTAGCACAAAGTATGAATTGTGAATCATGCAATAATTTAACTGCAAAGACAGTAAATGTCGACAACACTAAAAATATACTATCAAAAAGAGAAAAATAACCTTACCTCGTTAAAATACCTTATGAGAAGATTCTTGGTTATTCTCCCTATGCCAGAACCACAATCTGCAGTATTTTTAATTACCATGGAAACTAAGAGCTTAGAATGTCGAACAGGTTTAGGATTGTCAATTAGAATTAAAAACATCAAGAAGAAAAAAATGAAACATCTAACAGACTAGATACTAACAATATTTTAAGTAAGCTTTAGACCATTTGCAGGTATTGCTAATGCTTTCATGGATAGACTTAAAAGAAAAGGTTAATAATGCAGTGTTTTAGAGAATAATAACATAGTTTAATTTAGAATTAGTATTCTAAGCCCTAAGGTGTACCAGATTGCACTAAGATCACTATTTCCTTTAATTCCAGTAACATAAACCAGACCAAGGCAAAATTTTGAGGGAACAACCATCTATTATCATTTTTTTATCTTAATTTTGGGAGGAGGGTTTAAACTGACTCTTTGAGTAGGGGAAACATGCAGTTATTTGTGCCAAGTGCTTAACTGCATCTAGTATAATGTTATTTATAATAAAAGTTGTGCAAATAACTTAATTACCTCCATATTAAAGCCAAACCACTACTGCTTAGTTATCTAAATATCTTCAAATTGAACCCAAACCCCTACTGCTTAGTTTCCTAAATAATTTCTCTTAAAAGTCCCCATTGCAAGATTTTAGTCAACTGCCCTGGTATAGACCAACAACTTACAAGTAGTCAAACCAACTCCATTTTAGCCAATTGTAGATCCACAAACTAAATGTTGAAGAATCAATCTCCTTGTGATAATAAAACATATTGAAGACCATAACTACCTTCCTTTTACTTCTTAAAGGTAACAAATTGCAGAATATTAGCAAGACATAGCAACTTCACTGTTACTTTATTGTGAAAGTAATTTTTCAATCTCAACACAGAAATTTAATTTCCTTTATTATGAGTGCTCAAAACAGAGCCTCAAATTGGGTCACTTTTGCCCCATCCCCAAACTCCACAAACACAAACAACCCTGAACTCTCAGCAAGCTTCTTCTCAAATCTAAAAAAGAATGATGCTTAAAGATGGCTTTTTTTAGCAAAATAGCATGTAACAATAAGGCATTCTAAACAAAATGAAATTTTACAAGGCATGACATGATTCTTGCACTAAAAATTGAGGCTTCATTTTGGTGAACAGATCATGCAAATAATTAAGACAATGCATAATTATGCGAATTTCCATGCCTTTCACTTATTTATTTTCTTCTCCTTTTTTTTTTCTTTTAAGGGTTGGGATTATTGGGCATAAGTTTTCACGGTTGTATTCTCAAGTCATTTTGGTTTCTGGTTTCAGCCACTAATTGCTGATGTTGAACTCATGATTTCAACCAATGCTACATTCTAACATATTAGGATCCCATTAGCAGCTTTGCACTTGCACATTTAATGGCACATAATAACTCAAGGATTACTCTCACTGGAGAAAATAACAAAAGCCAAACTACCTCAAGAGCACACAAGTAGCTATGCAAATTCATTAAAAGTAAAAACCATAAAGGTCTGGTGAACAGAAAGGTGAAGAGAAAGCGAAGTACCAAGAGCAACAAGATGCTGATTGCTTCCACCACCATGGAATCTCTCATGCAAAAGGGTATTGAGAAAAGCCTCACTGCCATTAATATCAGCATCATTTACTTGACCAAATCCACCCAATACCCCATCTACAGACGCTTCCACACCCTTCTCTCACCATAACCAAATAAACCAATAATTATATAAGAGTTTAGTACCCACACACAAATATAAGACCCAAAGTTAAGGGGCACTTACTTCCCAGTAGGCAACGCCTTCACGGTACCACTGAGTCTTCTTAGGCGCATCTCCTTCGTCTCCAATTTGCTCTCTCCACATTTCTTGTGCGTTCTTGAATTCTCTGCCATCGGAATCGAAGCCCGCAGCCTCCATTGCGCTGCTCCTCGCCTTGGGAGTCATGTTATTGTGTCCTAGGTTTGGAGGTAACTGTAGAATTAAGGGACAATGTTGGAGACCAGCTTTGGATATGGGCCGGATCCACATCGGTATGTCTTATTTGCTTCTAGTATTGCATTCATGTGGAAAGGGATAAAAGATACATGAGATGAGTAACATGAGTTTCTCCCGTGACATCGGTTTTTCCGCTCATCTGTCCCTATTTGATCGATTTTGATTTTTTTTTTTTAATGAATTTTTTTAAATAAAAAATCAAGTCGAAGATGGATTTATTTTTTTTTTATTAAGTTTTTTAAGTTGAAATAAGATCAAAGCCGGATTTTAAAATATTTTATCTTAATTTGTCTCAAGATATTAAAACTATATGTTATTATTTATTTATATTTATATTTATATATGTGTATATATATTAATAAAATTATTTTTTAATATTTTAATTTAAAATATTAATTTAATAAAAATATTATATTTATAAATAATTAAGATATAATTTATTTTAAAAAATAATATTTTATAAATATAATAATAAATTAAAGCATTTAAATTAATTTCGAATTGAAAAACAAATCAAATGCAAATTTTATATATACGTATTGAGTCCGAGTCGAATATAAAAAATAATGAACCAATATTGAATCAAGTTGAAGTTATATAATCTTTTTTAAAATCAAGTTGAAGTCACATGTAATTTTTTTAAAAATCAAGTCAAAGTTGAGACAAAAAAAAATCTACCCTGACTAGACCCATTACCATATTTACCCCTTCTCCATTATTATATTTATATACAGGTGTGACAAATCTAAGTTACTTGTGTAAGTTATTTGAGTTTTATTTAATGAATACTTAAATCTAATTCATTTGTTATAGAACTGAAGTTAAGCTCAAATTATTAAATAAACGAATTGAATCAAGTTCGAGAGTTTTAATATTCGATACAAAAAATTTATTAATTTAGTCAAATTTCTAGTTTTTAATATCTCATGAAATAATATATTTAGAGTAAATAGCACTCGTAGGTCTCAAATTTTGATGAACATATCATTTTGGTCCCTAAAATTTAAAAGAATAACTTACCGATATCAACACTTCAAAATGTTGTAACAAAATATTCTTTATGTCCATGTTGCCATTATCTTTGCATTAAATGCAAAGTGATGATACATGTAAATTTATGTTAGCTTATTTATATCAAAAAAAATCTTTTAGAAAATTTTCTAATTTCGTTTAGGATATGAGAGTATTATTCAAATAGTTTTGGATAATTTCAAATTTAAAAGTTTTATTTTAATAGGATTTGAGTATTTTATACAAGTTTTGAGAGTATTTTTAATGGTTAAAATAGTTTTTTAATTAAGAAAAAGAGAAAATGATATTTTAGAAAGAGAAAATAAGGAGAAAGAAAAAATATAAGGTGTTGAGTTTAGTGTCAGAGGAAGTTGGTTTGGGCGCCTTATCATTGGTTCGACCTTAGGAAGGGTTAGATTATCTTTCACTTGCATTCATCAATTATTGATAGAAGCCAAATCTAGCTCATCGTAAGTAGATCTTACAACACAAGGGTTTATTTCGGCTCTAACAACCAAAGTCAACATTGAGGGTTGAATTCAGCCATTTTTCATGGTCGATTGACGTTTAGTTAGTGGGAAAAAAGAAATTCTATTTGCAACTACATTTTTTGTTCATTGCAACAAAAAATTTATAATTTTATTTATTACAAAATTATCATTTTAGTGAATTACTTTATTATTCTTAATGAAATTATTTGTAACCCTCAACCACACCTATTTACCTTGCCTTCTTTATTGTCGCAATTGCTTAAACCATTTAAACTGGACTCGATCTCTTTTTAGTGTTAGAGGACGTCAAAAATAGAGTTAGAATGAGAGAAAAAATTACATGAAAATCATTGCGAAAAATGACTAAGCATTCTTGTATTTATATATTTTAGGTGAAATTTTTGAAAAAAAATGTACAAAATGGATATGTATTTTCTGTATATTTTAGTAATTTCCTAAAATGAACATTCATATATTAGACAATTTTCAAAAATGAACTTTTGTGTATTTAGATAATTTTCGAAAACATACTTTTGTAAGTATTGTTGAAATATTACATATTTATTTGGCATACGAATCTATATTTTTCAAAATTTTTAATCTTCTTAGAAATACAAATCCTGTATTTTTTTGTATAACTCATATTCCTTAAAGAGTGACACTAATGCACAAATATATCCCTTTTGACATTTGTAGAACAATTTAGATGATAAAATAGTTGAGTTACATCAACCATTAAACAATTTGGATAACAAAATAATCGAGTTGCATTAATCACTTGATTACACTAGTATATTCATTACTGATTAGATAAGAAAAATTTAATAGTTAAATCATTTTTTATTCTAACAAAGGCACAAATTGATTAGTGTGCATTTCTTTTAGCAAGGAAGCCTTTATTACATGGATTTGGGAGCTTTTATTACCGATTAGTAAAAACTTCATCCCATGCAATTTTTATCTTTTTCATTAACCCTACTTCTTGGTCATAAGCAATATCTCTTAAAGCCCATATCTTTACCAACCAAGCCAATATCTAAGTTTTCTAGTAAGTCCCCATTCCCAAATGACCATTTACAATCTTGTCCATACATTTGAGCCTACTACCTGATCAACAAAAAAAAAAAAAGAAATAACCAAAAGAAACTTGCAATCCTTATTTCTCACCTTTTGCTTTTGCTAATAAAAGGCTAATACTTCACTTCTATGCCTCTGAAAATAACACCTAATCCATCGATGATGAGTTATAATTCTAATTGTAAATGTGATTATCATATAGGGGCAATTGGTCATTCAACTAAAAAATATAGACAACTAAAAAAAAAGTTAAAAATCTTATCAATAATGGTATTCTGGCTTTAGAACTGATGAAACAATGAAAGTTGACTCTGTCCAGTTACAAAATGTGAAAAGTTGAAATGTGAAAAAATGTTTCAAGTTTGAAAGATTAAGATAAAACAATTTTCTTTTGAACCTTTAACCTTTTGTGTATGACATTTGCATGGTGTCTTTAGGTCTTATTTAAATTAATCTTGTTAAATTTTATTTTGGAAGAAATGAATGCTTTCGATTTTTTTATGAAATTTATCTCTAAGCATTTGTTTGAATAATAATCTCACATAATTAATTTTCAAAATCATAAAATGAAAAGCACTTCGTAAAAAAAATGATTTACAATAAAGTCCCATATAAGTAGTTTTCAAGATCAAATAAAAAAATATATAGGTTTTTTCAAAGGGAAATTTACAATATTTTATGGCACGAATCTTGAAATAATTGGTGATTAATATAAAAAAAAAATTCATCCAATATCATTACATTTTTTCCTTAACCACTCATATATTTCAATCATTTTTAATAATTTTACTCACTAGTTATAATTCTTTAAGGGATATGAATTTTCACATACGAACCTTGTTATCATTTGATATATTGAAACCATGATCTTTTCTTGGGTAATGAACAAAATAAGCCAATTTTGAAAATTCATTTTAAATTTTGAAAATCAAGCAAGATACGCTTTTAAATTTTTAATTGATAATTCAATGTGTATAAAATCTTGCCAATATGATTGAACCATTCAAATTCTTTCGATGACATAAACACAAAAAATGCTTTAACTTTCTTTCTCATGTAACCATTGTTTCATGTTTTAAGGCACATTGACTAAAAGAAGAAAACTTTTTTCTTACCTAAGACAATTTGTTTCATACCTTAATACATTTTTCCCTCATTTTACTAAAATGTCAGACAATTTGTAACCAAAATGAACCTTTTTATGAACAGTACAATCAAATTTTAGATGTCCCATATAACCTGATAAAAACCTTGATGAAAAAAACAAGATGGGGCATCAGTCACGCAAAAATGATTAATGGTTGTAACAAAAAAAAAACAAAAAAGATAAAAAACGATGAAAATGAAAAAAAAAACAAGAAGAAGCTTTTTATCTATTTCTTTAAATACATTGTTCTTCTAATTAAGTAATCATATTTGAAATGATGAATGGTCAACTTCGTTTATCCTTCGCTTACAGTAAAATTATCCACTTGCTATCCATTTAAGCCTAATAAATTTATTGTTTTCAAAATAAACCCCGATCAAAGATCATTTTTTTATATTGGGGGCAAAATAACGATATCTTTAAAAGCCTAATTATGAAAAAAGTATCTGATATTGAGAACATCTAACATGCACCTCGAAGATGTGAGTTCGAGGTAAAAAGTGAATGTGACTTCAGTTGGAATCCCAAGAATTCAAGAAAGTTGATTACTAAAGATGAAGTAAAAAAAAAAAGTGAGGAGAAAGCAAAGAAAAAAAGAAATGCACTTTAAAAATGAAAGCTCAAGGCAAAAAGTGAATGAAGCTTTAGAAAAATAGAATTCAAGGAATTGATTACTAAAGATGAAGTCAAATGTCTTCAAAAAAAAGAGAAAAAGAAGAAAAAATACACCTTGAAGATGAGAGTCTGAGTCAAAAAGTGAATGAAGCTTCAGGAAAATAGAACTCAAGAAGTTGATTGTTAAAGACGAAATCAAATTTTCCCAAAAAAATTAAAAAAAAAAGTAAAGAAAGACAAACACATGACTTTTTGTCTAGAAAATGTTTCGTAAGATCCTTGGCTTAATTATCATAAATGATATATTTTGAGCCTATTTATCCATTCTTTTAGAACCTCGAACCTTGACGTATATTATGTATCTTGAAAAGTCTATTCTAATATAATATGGATAGTTGAGTTAAAGAGCTATGCCCTTGAAACTTTGTTTATACTTGTTATTTGGCAAGATTTTACCAAGTTTTTCATTGTTAGAAAATATAGCTCTAAGGTAAAAACTTAAAAAGGGCAGTTTAGAGCTACAACCATTTTTAAGACCCTAAAAGAATTTTAAGAGTTCTAAGGTTCTATCCAGAATAAAAAGTCACAATGCAAAACCTTTAGTAACCATTAAAGACTTTGCATTTCACCAAAGTGTGAAAATAACAAACCAACCCTTTTGTCTTCCCAAATATTTCTCAAAAAATATTGATTAGTTTTGATGCACATTAAAGTATCATGTTTTCAATAAAAGAAAAATGTTTTAGAAACATTATCTCTTTTGTAAGCTCAATAGAAATCTTTGCAACTCTTGTTGAGCCTTCATTGAAATATGTCCATCAGTAAAAATTTTGAATTATCAATTATCCCATCCATAAATATTTCAAATAGTAATCATCGAGCCTTATTTTGAAATATGCCCACCAGTGAAAAAAAATTGAATTGTCAATCATGCCATCCATAAGCATTACAAATAGTAGTCATTAATTTATAAGAGATTCAAAAGTTATGTGTTTTAATTTGTTTCAATGATTACAAAAACACTTTATGTGGGATAATTTTGTGATTACTTTGGAAAAGTTTGAAGATTAGTTGAGTATTTTTGTATAAGATATTGAGATCATTTTTGGTAAAGAGTGAACCTTGAAATTTTGAACAAAAAGTTTTAGAAAAAAAATGAAAAAAGTCTTTGAATTTGCATCAATTACAAAAGATATTTGACTGACATGATGAAAAAATTACATTTGCACCAATTACATGTGCATCATTAGAAAGACATTTAATCTACATATTGCAAAAATAAAAAGAGTCTTCGTATTTGCATCACTTGCATTCACATTTGTATCATAAGAAAGTTATTTGATATGCATACTACTAAAAAATAAAAAAAGGACATTGGCATTTGCATCACTTGCATTCATACTTACGTTTGCGTCATTCGCATTCATACTTGTTTGTGCATAATGAGAAAAACATTTGCATTCATAGCTACATCATAAAATAGATATTCACATTTGTATCACTAGCATCTTCATCATGAAAAATACATTCATATTTGCATCATTAGCAACTGCATCTTGAGAAAAACATTTGCATCGTTTGCATGCTAACCAAGGCATTTGCATTTCCATCATAAGAAAAACATGTGCATTCTCATCACGGTATCTATGTCATAGAAAAAATATTTGTAAGTGCATTTACATGAAAGGAACACTGGCATTATGAAAAAGTTACCTATATTTGCATCAAGCATTCGCATCGACATTTGCATTCATATCATTTGATGGAAATAGATATTTGTATCAGGATTATGTTTGTTAACTTTGTAAATGTTACAAAAAAATGAAAAAAATAAAACAACAAGAAAAAAGAGAAAAAAAGGTCTATCATGAAAGATGAGAAAAAAGAAAAAATAGTTTGACAGGATACCAAAATGTCAAAAAGGTTTGAAAAGTTGAAAGAAAAATTATCTGTAAAAAGCAGAGGGATTGTTGAAAAATTACAAAAAGAAAAGATATGATACAAGATAAGACTTAAGTCCAGTTAAACTAGCACTTGGATAATTTATAAAATCTCCAGGCAAAACATTTTAAATTTTCAAAGTTTCAACGCCTCTATTACAATGAGCATTCAAAAATTTTTGAGATTTGTAAGACCTCCGGGCATAATCTCTAAAACCTCCAAGCATAATTTTCAAGACCTTCAGACAAAACCATTTTAAACTTTTAAAGTCTTAATGCTTCTGATTGGGAGGAACATTCAAAGATGTCAAGATTTGTAAGACCTACAGACATAATCTCCAAGACCTCCAGGCAAACCATTTTAAATTTTTAAAGTTTCAATGCCTTTGATTGGGAGGAGCATTCAAAAATATTAAGATTTGTAAGACCTTCAGGCATAATCTCCAAGACCTTTGAGCAAACCATTTTAAATTTTTAAAGTCTCAATGCTTCTAATTAGAATGAGCATGCAAAGATATCAAGATTTGTAAAACCTTTAAACATAATCTCTAAAACCTCCGAAAAATCATTTTAAATTTTTAAAGTTTCAATGCCTCTAATTGGGAGGAGCATTCAAAGATGTTGAGATTTGTAAGACCTCTAGCCAAACCTTTTTAAAATTTTAAAGTCCCAATGCCTCTGATTGAGAGGAGCATTCAAAGATATTGAGATTTGTAAGATTACCGAGCATAATCTCCAAGACCTCTGGGTAAAACATTTTAAATTTTCAAAGTTTCAATACCTTTGATTGGAATGAGCATTCAAAGATGTCAAGATTTATAAGACCTCTGGGCATTATTTTTAAGTCTTTCGGGCAAAACATTTTAGATTTTAAAATTTCAAAGCCTCTATTTAGGGGAGCCATTTTCAAAGTTTTAAAGCATTTGTTTAGGGGGAGCAATTTTCAAACAAGATTTTTTAAAGTTTCAAAGCCTCTATTTTGGGGGAGCAATTTTCAAACAAGATTTCAAAACCTCTATTTAGGGGGAACCATTTTCAAACAAGATTTTTTTATAAGTTTCAAAACCTCTGTTTGGGAAAAACCACTTCTAAAAAAAAGGTAAAAAAAAAGTTAAAAAAAAAACTTTTGAAAAACTTTAAACTGTTAACCCCAGACAAAATTGTTGTCTATTTTTTTACCATATTCCTGATTCTCAGTAATATACAAAGAGGAGCAGCTATAGACACTTAATTTTGTCTGGGTTGATTCGAATTTGTTTGATTTTTTAAGCTCAATTTGCATGTTTTTATTTAAGCCAATTTAAGTATTAAATTAGATCAAATTTATTCGAACTTGTTCTAAATTATTTATTTTTAATTTTATTGATATTTTAGAATTAATTAAATTAATTGGAAAATTACAAAAAAAATACAAAAAATAATTAATTAGTTAAATTATTGTTATTATTAAAATAAAAATAAAATAAAATAGAGGAAACAAACAAAAACAAAAGGAAACTAAAATTAGAGAAAGTGGCCAGCAGCCACTACGAATTTTCAAACTCTGCACTGCCCAGCCACTATCCTACCCATTACTCCACCATATTGCACTCCACAATCTCAATCTTAACTTTACTACTCTGCACTCTGAACATTTTGGGCTATGTTGCAACCATTCACAAATAAAAAAATCATAAAGACCAAACATCAAAGAGGGAAGCACTTATTTTCCACCTAAAACCTTCTCTCACAATGGGCCCTCAACCCAGCAGTAGCCCCCAAAACCCTTGCCTTCAACTCAGCACCAATATCTCTACGCACTATAACCATCAGTTTCAAAACCTCACCAAAACCTTGCTAGCCCCTTTTCATCACCCTTTAGCCTACTCCAAACCATTTCCAAGCACCAATCCCATTTCACCCAGCCCTAGTCCCAACAGATACTAAAACCCGATCTTTACCCAGCCTAATCCCAGTCTCAATCACTAAGTCATGCAAAACCTTTACCTCGACCTAGCACCAGTGCACCTTCACAACCCCTTCTCAACACTTTCGCCAATGTCACACCCTTTACATGCCCTTACACCCAAGCGATACCTAACCTCTCACACAACAACCACCCTTAAGCCACCATTGACCCAAGTCTCATGCCTACCAGCCCTTCTTAAGATACCTAAAACCCCCCCGATACTAAAAAAAAAACCTTTCATTCACCCATCACCAGTCTTTCCATCCTAGAACCCCAAAAACACGCATGTCACTAGTCCCCTAACTACTACCCTCATCGACCTCACCATTCGTCCATACCCATGCAACTAAGCCCCTGCAAGCTCCAATCAACCAAAACCCATTCATCTTCAGCACTAACCCAACAATCTTTGAACTAAAAAACCCATCCATCCTCGTCATAAACCCATTCTCCAACCAAAAATCACCAAGAAAATACCAAAAAGCACCCAGTTAAAAATAAAAAATCAAAACCAAAAAACACAGTCCTCCATTAAGGAGGAACCCAATGCCAAGTGAATCCTGTGAAAAAAAAAATCAGTTTCATTAAAAACAAAGAAAATAGGACAAGAAAAAATAAAAAAAAGAAAAAAAAATGAAATGGCAAAGGAAGAGTTGAGGTGGCATTAAAAGTTTGGAAGATTAACAAGGCGACAACGGCACTTGGGTGGTCCAATGCCTGGGTTGAGTGACAGTTGGAGTTTTGTATTGAGGAAGTTTAGAGAAAACTTGATTTTTTTTCAGAGAAAGCTTGGAATGAACAAAAAAAAAAAAACAAGGTTTTTATAGTGAAAATTAGTTTAAAAAAAAGTTGACGGGCAAGCCCGTTTGATTATTCAACCCGTAACTTGTCCAATCTGGACTTGCAGCCCACAACCCATTCTAGTAGCCCAATCGACCCGAATCCGTTTTAGTTGTTGGACTCCAATTGCTTGGGCTAGGTGAGCAGAGGACTTCGGGTTTCATCATAAAGTTTTGTTTGAGTAGTTTTTTTATATACTTTTGGGTTTCTTTGTGAAATGTTTTTATGTTATTCATGTTAATAATATGTCCATAAAATATATATATGCTTTGGAATATTTAATAATGCTCATGAAAAAACTATTTTATATTATTATTATTATTATTATTATAGGTGAAGATTTCTATTATTAAATACTTGAATAATAAATGAAATAAAAATTTCTAATAATGGGATTTCGAAAAGTCCGAGTAGTGATTTTTGATAATTTCTTAGGTGAGAAAAATCTTCTAAAAATTATCAAAGTATTAGAATATTTAAAAGTTTTTTTTTTAATATGAAAATTTTTATTTTATATTTGAATAGTTTTTCTTAATAAATATGAGTGTTTTTAGGAAATAAATGTATTTTTAGATAATATTATTATTACTTGACTTCTAATAATTTTTTAAAAAATAAACGAAAAATCTTCGAGGATGAGATTTAAAAGAAATCTGAGTAGTGATTTTTTAGGAATCTTTAGGTAAGAAAATATATTTAAAATGTCGTTAATGTATTTGAGTATTTAGATTAATTTTTGATAAATTTTTTTATTTTTTTATAAATGTAATAGAAATAAGTTTTAGAAAATATTATTTGTTTTTAAAATTATGGATATCATATTTTATGGAAATAAATATGAGTTGTCGAAGATAGGATTTTTGAAATTTTCGAGTAACGATTCTTAAAAATTTCTTAGGTGAGATGGTTCATTTTAATATTTTCAGAGTATTGAAATATTTTTAGGAATTTTTCAATATATAAGGTTTTTATTTATTTTTCAAACATACTAAAAAAATAAAAATATATTTTTTTTACAATAAAGAAATCTAGGAAAATTAAATTTTACATACCAAAATTAAGATCATTTTAGTCATAATTAAAGGATAACACAAAATTAATTGGTACCGTTTTAAACGGGTGCTATGGGGGTGCTAATCCTTCTTCACACGTAACCGATTCCCCAACCCAAACTATTTTTGCAAACCCAAAAATTATTTTTTTAATAAATTTTATTTAGTTTTAAAATTTTATTAAGAAAGAAAGTTTTAATTGATGACCAATCACACATAACAAAAAAAAAATGGTAGCAACTCCATTCTTTTGTTTTCAAATTCATTCAATGATCCTCAAAATCATTATAACAACGAGAATGTAGATACTTTACTCCCTCATAAAATAGATGAAGCTTAGGTATAAAGCTTACATAATGCAAATAAATGTGTCTATGAAGGAACATATAGTTTTCAACCTTAATTTTCTATAAATCAAACAAAAGACAAAGAACAAAGGAAAAAAAGAATTGTTAGTAAACAATTACGTAATCATTACATTTTAAAACCATTATACCAAAGGTTAGGATAAATTTAAAATTTTATGTCTTGACTCTTAATGCATCTCTAGTGGAGTCGTCAAACTGTCATAACGTATATATCTGTGAATCTATTGCTATATACAATTTTAGGAGTTGCCACTAATCTTTTTTATCTAGGTGTGATTGGTCACCTAATTAATCTATCATCTTAAGAAAATCCTAAGCTTGACTAAGGGTCTCTAAAAAATAAGTTCTAGTCTATTAATCAGAATGTGATTTTGAAGTTTGGTTACATATAGGGAAAGTTATACCACCCTTGCATGCTTATCCAAAGAACAATACCATTTAATTTTATATTATCTTAAGGATATTGGTTTTAATGGTCTTCTTTTAAATTTTACTATTTAATTATTGCAAATAACTTTTTAAGATTTCTCCATTGATCTATCAAAATTATTAAAATACTTTCTCACCTCAAGACTATTCAAGAATCATATTTGTTTTCTTAAAAAAGCTCCATTATCGAAAAAATGTATAATCATTTTTTATTTATTTATTTTCATTAAAAATATATTTAATTCTTCCACCATATTGGTCCAAATTAGAAATATTTTATCATCCAAAAATTTCTTAGATAATCATCCATTTGCAATTACTAAAAATTTCATCTTCGAAATTTATTCTTTATTTTACAAGTTTTATTTCTAAATTTTTCATCATTTGGGTCAAATTTAGAAATATTTTTCATAAAATTCAGTTTCTATTTATTCATCATTTATTTCTTAATCTTTAAAAGGAAAATAATATGACAATTATTTTTTTGAAGTCTCACATAAATTTTTCCTCTATTTTGGTTGAATTAAAAAAAAAAAAACTTTTTTACCTAGAAATCTCATAAAAATTCATCCATTTGGATTTTTCTTTAGATTTCATCCTTGAATAATTGTCATATATTTTCACACAAATTTACAAGTTTAATTTTTTACTTTTTATTTGGAAAAAATACAATTATTGTTATTGAAATTTCATCTAAATTATTCCATTATTTGGGTCAAATTTAGAGAAATTTCTTACCTAAAGATTTCGTATAAAATTTTTCATTTGAAATTTTAAGAATCTTATCATTAGATAATTGTTAATTCACTTTCAAATTTTATTTAATTTATTTATAAATATTATTTTTTAGAAAATAAATACTAATTATTATTATTGAGATTTTATCTAAATTTTTCCTTCATTTGGGTCAAATCTAAAAAAAAAAAAAAACCTTTCACCTAGAAATTTCCTAAAAATTAACTATTTGTAATTTCTAAAAATTTCATCTGTAAATATTTATGATTTATTTTCAAAATTTTGTTAAAGTTTTATGTTATGTTTTTTTATAATTTAAAATGACTTCCTCTAACTTTTTCTAAATTTTAATTATGCAAAAAATATTACAAAAATTAGTAACTACTAAAATAAATAAATAAAAACAAAAATAAATAAAAAGGACTTTGGCTCACTCGGCTCGGCTTGGGTCATGTATTTAGCTAGAAACACAAACAATCAGCTCGGTAAGCTTGGCAGCTCGACTTCAAGGGCTAAAAAGGGAAAAGAGAAAAGGCTCACGAGTCAATCTGTTCGGGCTAGGCATTCGGTGCAATGTGTAGATCTTAGGCACAAATGAAGCTCAAAATGTCACCGTTTGAATCCAATATAAAAGCCAATTTTTTTTCTCTTAGATTATTCTTTCTCTCCCTCTCTATTCATTTTTTTTTCAAAATTCTCTCTTTAAATCTAGTTTTCAATGACAAAAATTTCAAGAAGCTGCTTGATTCTTTAAACTTTAATCATGAATATCGTTGAAAAATTCATATATAGCCAAAATATTCCCCAAATTTTAGAAATTTTCTAAAAAATTTTTTTTTTTCTTTTGTCTTTCCCTGCCAAAACAACCTTTCTTCCAAATACTCTTTTCAAACAAATTTAATATACCTTTCCTCCTCAAAAAAATCAATGATCTAGAAGCCACAAAATCATCACACTTAAACCAAAATCATTGTCCTCTTTCTTTCTCTTTAAAGATTGCCAAAAAAGTCTGAAAGACTAAATCTCTCTATTTTTGCATGACTTTACTGTCCTTTTTCCCTTCTCAAAAGCTTCAAAAAATCCAAAGAACAAAATATCCTCACACTTCTACACCAATCTGTTATTTTTTTCTCTTTGATTTTTTGTTTGATTTGTTGTTGTTTTCTGTTGATTGTTGTTGTTCTTGATTATTGATCGTAAGTCTTTTTTTAGGGTTAACTTAAGAGAGTTGTAGATCACTAATGATTCAATCTTCAAAAATTTTTTTATTATCATAAAATAAATTAAAATTTATCTTCTGCAAGTTAAATCAAATTCCAATTCTGATAACACTAAGCTTTATTATTAATCATTCTCAAAATTTATTTTTGGCAGAATTATCTTTCATCTTATCTTTTATTTTTATTTTTTATTTTTTTAAAATAAAAAGACTAATTAGATAAAGTAAAATAAAATAAATATTAAAAATAAATGAACTTAAAATTAAAGATAAATAAAAATAAAATAAAATAAATCAGATAAAAAATTAAAAGTAAAAAAAAAGAATAATCAAGATAAATGTACATATGAATAAAATAAAAATGAAATCCTAAAATAATTAAATCATAAATAAAAAAAAGTAAAAGATGGATAATTGAGCTTGGATTGGTTTGGGCTCGATCAATTTGAACTTGATTGATTTAGGCCCAATTGATTTAGGTCCAATTGGTTTGGATCATAATAAAATAAGGTATCTACAAAATCAATAAAATAATTGAATTTTTTTCTAAAATAAGTTACAAATGGGCTCGAGTGCAAACATTTAACATTATCTCTCAAGTTTTTGGGGTTATGCAAATGTTTTCAGGACAAAACCCTAGCATAACGCCCGAACCTAATGGCAAAAAAAAAAAAATAGCCTTGTCTTGAGAGGATTTGGATTTTGAAGCGCATGAATCATTTGTTGGTATTCCATCTCCTTAAATTGATTATCGAAATGAAGTATCTACTTTATGGTAGTCATAGTAAAACCCCTTAAAATGTACCAATACCATTCACATTATCTGATACGTCAAAAAAAAATTCCAAGGCATAAGACTCTTGTCCTGCCCTGTAGTTAGACACAAAGAACAACCTTTGCTGGTTTTCATTTAAAGTGCTTACTTGGATGAGTTGGGAAGCTTAACGCTTGGTTTTCTCTGCTTGTTGTTTAGGCATACAGTAGTAGTGTGATTTTATTTTGGCTTGGTTATTTTTAGGTTGGGATACTTTATTTGTTGAGTAGTTTCTTGTTGGTATATTTGGGCATCTGCTATTCAGTACTTGTTTAATTTTTGTTTTAATCTCTTAATGAAATTCTATTGCATGTCAAGAAAAAAAATTAAAATAAAATTTAAGGCATCGTACTCCGGTCTGTGAGCCATTAGGATGAGACATTAATTGTGTTAACATTTGTGAAAGTACGTACTTCTATGCATAACATGACACAAGTTTTCTTTCATAAATTGATCTGACTTTAATCAATCTCATTGGGAACACAAACCTCTCATATCCCAAAGCTTGAAAATGAGATAAGCTGCCTTTAGAGTAGTAGAGGCATCGTATGAATGACTCTTCCCTATTTAAATCCATCACTCCAACCTAATTTTCATCAATCTAACTTAAATCCATTTAACTATATTTCATAGAGTTTGACAAACGACCAACCATGAAGAACCAACTCTTGTCCATGCTCTTTCTACTCTCATTCCTCATTTTCCTTGCCAACATTGGTGAAGCAATTGTTCCTTGTCCCACTGTGGATGCCAAGGCAGCTGTATACATGGGATTTGCAACAGGCAAATATGCTAGCCCTTTGTTATATGCTATAGTGGGCTACAACAGCTTACTTAAAATGTAAAATCGGTGGATGATAAGAAGTCCATCTACCGATGCTTGAAGGCTGACGCTGAGTCACTAAGAATTCAAGACGGGTTCTTGAGCCAGATTCTTTAAGCTTGCAACATAAAAGTTGGTTTGCTTGTCTCCATCAACACTAATTGCGAGAAGTAAGTTTTTTCTACATTGCTAGTTAATTTATAAAAGCATATATTTTTGTCAATCATCGTAGCAAATAAGGCTTATTATTAACCATTTTTTAAAATTTTGATTATCGACTGTCATAACGTATAGATCCGTAAACCTACTATTAGACATGGATTAGAAGAGCGTCACAGATCTTTTTTGTTTAGGTGTGATTGGTTACCTGAAGTAAATTATAATTTACAAAACCAGATTTTAGGTTCAAGAGTACTATTAAGTGTGAGAAAGGTTATAACACCCTCAAAATGCCCATCAAAAGATGGTATCGGTTTGATTTTAAATTATTCAAGCCTTAAACATATTTTTGATTTTTTAAAATATTAAATATTAAAAATTAGTCTTAAAATTGTCCTAATAGTTTGATGGTAATTTAAGATAATTCTCTTACTTCAGGAGTATTCATAAGGACTAGTGTCCTACCCTGAATAGGCTCTGTCATCAAACTTATTAAAGTATTTTATTTTGAAAAATTAGTAAAGTCTCCCAATAGTTTGGTAAGACTTACTTTGAGGTAGATCTCACAATAGTTTAATGAGATTTCATTACAAAAAGATTTGTAAAAATTTTAAGGATTTTATTAAGTCTCCCAGTAGTTTGATAAGACTTAATTTAAAAATCAATCTTCCAATTGTTTAGAGGATAAAATTATTTTTATTTTTTTGAAATTTATTTATGAAACTTCCTAATAGTTTGGTGGATTTCATAAAATTTGAATCCATGAAAATTCTCCAATAGTTTGGTAAAATTCATGAATTTATTATAAAAATTTTTTTATACTTTTATTATTATTTTTTTATTTTCTAAAAAATATTTTTTATTGTAAAATATTTAATAAAATGAAAAATCACTCAATAAAAATAAATAACTAATAAAAATTAGTAAAATAAACAAATAAAACTAAAAATAAAATATAAAATCAAAATATAAAATAAATAAAAATTAAAATTAAAATAGAAAAAAGAAAACCTACGATTCGGGTCAGGTTAACACGTGGGTCAACGGGTTATGCACAAGTCAAAAGGCCTATAAAATGCTACCATTTTGGGTTGCTATATAAGTCACCTTCTGCAGAAGCTCCTGCTCTCTCTTTCTTTAGGTTTAGTTTTCTTTGACTTCTCTCTAAAAAATTCTAAAAACATTGTTGGAGATTCAACCAAAAATTGAAAAAATCTGTTGATTTCTAGAAATGTTACTAGAATATTCAATCAAAAATTAGAAAACTATCGGTTTTTGGAAAAGTCACCGGAATCCCACCGAAAAATTCAAACCCCGCCAAAAAATTCAACTAAAAAATTCATCTTTCATCGAAAAATTCATCTAAACCTAGATTTTTCTAAAAAAAACCCAGAATTTGTAGATTTTTTTAGATTTGCCTAGATTTCTTCAAAAGCTATCCAAAATCCTAATCCAAACCCCAAAAACATAAATCTAACCCAAAAACTTCAAATCAAATCCATAATTCTAAAATCAAAATCCCAAAAATTTTCTACTGTCCAAAAACTTTTCAAAACATCCAGTTCATCTTTTTTTTTTTAAATCAACCATGCTTGTTTCTTATGATTTTTAGTTTGATTTATAGGCACTTTTAGAATCGATTTTAAAAAATGGACAGAATCAATCTAGGCTTGAATCATGAGATTGAATTTTGCCCAAACATAATTTTAGGATTCTGATTTGGTTAAATTTGTCAGTTATTCGGATTTGATTCAACATTAAAAACATTTGATTATGAAATTGAATTCAGATTTTCGTTTCCTAAATTTGTGATTGCATATTGAAAGAAAGGAAAAAAAAATAAAAATAAAAACAAAAATAAAAAATATAATATATTAATATAATATACTATAATATAACAATACAATAGTAATAATAATATAATATAATAATATGATATAACATAATATAGTATAATATGATAACAATATGATAATATAATAACATAATAATAACAAAATAATAACAATAAAACAGATTTCGATTGGCCTTAGACACAGATGAATGTCTACACCGACCATGCAAGATTCACTGAGTTATGATAGAGCTGGGACAATGATACTAGAAGAAGTCGCGCAGCAAGCTAGATTTGAATATTGGATGTAATAAAACGGTTTGTTAAGACAACATTACTTACTGTTGGTCTTTACCGATAATAGTACAAGTTGGTTACTTGGTTTTAGTAGAATCAGATCAGCTCACTTCTTGCGTTTTGGCATAGCAATTCATCTTAGTTTCTTGCACTTTGCAAAGCTACTCTTCATCACGAGTAAAGACATTTACCCTTTATTTTCAGATAATCCAACCACTCAAATTACAAATTCATTGTACATGACAAAGACTTGAAAATGTCCCCCCCCCAAAAAAAAAAGATAAAAGATAAGCTACAAAAGAAATGAATGAATGAAAGTTCAACAAATTAAACCAATATGACAATTTATTAATTTAATAAAAATTTAAATCAATACCATCTCTTCATGTTGTGTATATATCAAAATGAAACTTGTAAATCACCAAGGAATTTCCTGACCATCCCACGCAAAGAACTTGCCATTGTCTTGTTGTTTTGTACTGTTAATGATGGTCAAGAGCTTTTGCACCGAGAACTCCTTGGTGAAAAGCTTATCGGCGGGAACATTTCTTTGGAATGGCCTAGACAGATCTGTATCCACTGTGCCTGGGTGCAACAGAATGCATGCAACTGGGTCTTTCTTCCTTGCAAACTCAACTGAAATAGTTTTCGTCACTGCATGCATCAAGTCAAGCTATTTCAGTGATGAAAGCGGATAAAAGATTATCATTATAGATACTGGATATGCAACCAAAAGATTTCACAACACTATCACTTCATATTAAAAAACAAAGACAGAGGGGTGGCGACGAGAGAAGAAAAGGGTATACTAGCTTATGATATTCATGGTGAAAGCAACAGGTACAATGAGCATTTTCCCAATAGTTTGTCTATGTGCATTTTTGAAGAGAATGGAATGTTATCCTACAGAGACTTGGGAGGGAAGAAAATCATACATTGATTAAGTGCAGCCTTTGAAGCACGATACGAGTGCCAGCCCCCTAGACGATTGTCTCCAATAGAGCCAACTCTAGCACTTAAGTTGGCCACAACTGCAACATCCCTTTCAGTGCCAAAACCTCCTCCAGCTTTCAGAAGAGGCCACATATGCTGTCAGCAATATCACAAACAGAAATGTCTATTATATTGTCAATAAACTCCCATTAAGAACAAAGGGCAATGAAGAACTCCAAGTCAAGCATAACATCGGAAAGAAAGATTCCAATAATGTATCCATTGCAACACAACACACCTTGCATTTGAGAACACTTGTGCAAGGAGCCAATTGTGTAAAAAGAAAACATCGAAGCCATACTCAACAGAAAAGATAATGCACATGACTCTCTTCATGTTTCTAGATAAATGTCTATCCAGTATCCACCATGAAATCATGAAATGCATTTATCCCCATTTTGCTCAAAATAGGAGTAATTTCATCCTTGCTCACCAAAAAAATTAAATTTCATTCAAAGAATTGAACTTCAATCTATAGAATTTCGTACATGCTTAAATTTGCAATATGGATCAATGTGATCATTCAGCTAGCATCTGTAAATGAATTTGACAGAAAAGAAAAACTGGTGCCACAAACCGCTTTCTGAACCAAAGCATTCCGATGTATACAATAAGCAACCTATCAACTTTTATGCATGTAGCCAGTTCTTGTCTCCGTCCTGTGCTCCTTTAATCTATCTAAACCCGCATAGTCTCTATATTCATGGATTCTCCAAACTTCAGCTTCCCCCTTCTATCTCCAAACTCATGGTTATTCTCTTTGTAAAGGGGAAAAAATGAAAAGAATCTTATCAAATTAAAAACTTAAAGTCTTAAATTGTTGCAACTGCAACACCTTCTTCATTCATTGATCCAAAAATTAAAAAGAGAAAAAAAATAAACCAATCAATTTTAAATGAGATAAGATGCAAATTTGTTAGTATACTTATGAGGATCGTTCAAATTTATCATCAATCTTTCAATTAGTGCTATTTTACCACCATACTTTTAATTTTGGAGTAAATTTACCATCATGCTTTAAATATTGGAGTAATTAAAGAATATTTAGTTGAAAACTTCGTTAGAAAATGTTTTATAGTTTAAAAGAAAATTTTCAAAATGATATGGCAAGGAAAAAAAACCATGAAGCTAAAGTCCATATTTTTCTTTTTCTTTTATTTATTTTCTTATTTTATAGTGGTATTTTCTATTAAATATAATGTCACATAATCCAAAATTTTCTTTTTCTTATTTTATCATGAAATTTTGTACTACATATAACAGCACATCATACTTTTTAAGTTGGTCTTAACCTTTTTTTCCCTGTCATGTTTTTATGTTTTCTTTTTTTTTTTTTTTGAATTATAAAACAGTTTCTAACAAAATTTTCTATTGAATATTCTTTAATTGCTCTAAAATTTGAAGAACAATACGAAATTTGATCCAAAATTAAAAGTATAGACGTACCTTATCCCATTTTAAATCATTTAATCCACATAACAAAGAACTAAATTAGTAAAAATCTAGCACAAGTTGGATTAGAGGGAGAGAGACCTGGGAAATTGAGAACACCAACAATAGCAACGCCAAGAAAAAGGTTCAGTAATGGGTTCAGTTTTTTTTTTTTTTTTTTCTAATTATTTCTTTCATAGAAAGGGGGAGCAACAACCAACCATCAAAAACAAGCGCAAGAAGGAAAGTAAATAGCAAAAAAATTAACTTCACAAATCTCTCATAAAACAAGACAGTGGAGTAGAGAACAGAGAATAGAAAATATAAGAAAAACAACCACAAAGTAAACATGCTAAATCCTTGAGGATGGACTGGATACACCATAACTAACTTAAACTTCACCAAGGAAGACAATGGTGATGACAATCAATGCTTAATGCACATATATCTGTCATACAGGCATCACCAAATTTCATAAGCATTGACCCTTCTATTGGATCAACCCAAGCTGGAAGAGAAAATGAAAATTTGTGTACAGGACTTTGATATCTGAGAATTTTGAGAAGAAAACAGAAAAAGGAGAAGAGACTCTCTTTTTAGTTTTTGCTTGATGTTATAGCCAGGACCATTGACCTACAATAAGCTACCTCTAGGACAGATTTTTTTGTCTTTTGATTGTTTTTTAATGAATGCTGAGAAAACGGTAACATTTTACACATGTTGCAAAGTTTGAATATCAGTTATTACAAACTGAAGCTAGTGTTAGAAATGAAATTAGTGATTAGTTTAGTGACCACAGGTAAACTTTACCCCTCAAAATATGTTTAAAAAATGGCAACCAAGGCAACTCTGCCTAATGAAAATATACAGCATTTTTAACATTATCAACAAGGAATGCTAATTAAAATGTACTTTGCTAACAAAATGTACTTTGACTGTAAATTCCTTAACCAAACAAAGTGAATTGAGGTTCTTCCAGAAGATTCAGGGTCATTTGTAAGTTGAAAGTTTAAAGAAACGTCTTCCATGAAAATAAAATAAATAAATAGTCGGCATACCTTGATCACTAAAATAGGACCAACGGCATTAACCTCATAAGAAAGCATCATGGATGATTTGTTTACTTTGCTCAGTGTTGTTTCTGCACTGGAATCAAAGGAGTTTATTCACTCACCTAGATAGCAAATTGAATGAGAGGAAAAAGAAGAGGGAATAAAGTGTAGGGGCAAAATTTCAGTTCCTCTTTTAGTAAGGTATAGGACACTGATGATGTTAAAGCCTCAAAAGCTTTCTTAAAGCAATAGCAGCAAGTTCATACCTGGTTGCAATACACTGGGTATTGAAAGAATGCCCGATGCATTAATTAGAAGGTTAAGAGAGCCATGACTTTCTGTTATGGACTTTGCTGACTCCTGAAATATGATGTGTCAATGGTCAGTCTTATTTTGATATATTTAATATGAAAGACAAAGGAATAGAGTGGAAGAAACAGAATCAGATAATTAACCTCTATGGTACTTTCAACAGTCACATCCAATGGTAAAATATTAAGGCGTTCAGCAAACTCATTTTTTAATTCAAGAAGCCCTGTTGCCCCTGTAGGATTACGGCAGGTGGCAATAACATGCCCTTTTTCATTCTTTTCCAGCAGTTGTTTAACCTGCGTTCAGAAGTGCAGATGTCAAAATCATAGTGCGGGAACCAATCGCAATGCTATCATTGAATTAAAATATATGCAAATTAAGCGGGCATCAAAGAAAGAACAAAAACTTTTCCCTCCTCTTAGTAGCCAATTATTCTACCGTGGCTGGAGTCAGATTAACAAGTAAAACTTGTAATCCCATAACGGCATATTATTATTCAACTGTGGCCATAAATATAAGTACTAAACTGCTCATTAAATAGCCATTCAAGAAAAAAGGCATCCATTCACAATATTGAACTAGACTGTGACGTAACAAAATTAGATACTAGAAACACTGTCAAACTAACACCAATAGGCAGATGGATGTGCTCTGTAAGGCAATGTAGAACTAATACAAATAGCAGTTTATCAATAATATAAAACACTAATGCACAACTCGAAACCATGCTAGAGTAGAATTTTCCATGCAAATCGACAAGTGCCCATAATAGCTCAATGAAAAAGCTGTAGCAGTGTTAGAGGTTGCAAGCAGTACTTGGAAAATAGAGACTGAGATTCGAAATCAGGTCCACTAGGACATGCCGGAAGTAGACAGAACCACATCAGGTTGTGTTTGACAGTGATATACATAGCCCTCGGTTGGCTAAAACATGTTAGGGCCGGTGAGTTTCAATTCAAATAGAAACTATCAAAACAAATCCAACCATTTTGTAACAAAGTGTTGGGATCAGTCTATTTGAATACAAAAATCTTGAGCATGCAATTATATACTTACCAAAAACAAGTGAAGTTTTATTGAGCATGAGTTGAGATAAGAGGGCTCACAAATTCAAGGCCAATTCCTCGAGAAGCTCCCTGAACCATTGAAACCCCGCCTTCCCATTTCAAAGCAGCAGCAGAGGATGCAAATGATCTGAGTGTGAGTCTGACCGGAATCGCCATCAATGCTCGGTGGGCGTGAACCATCATTTTTGCACCCGACTTACCTCACAGTCCCAAAAATAGCCACACAGTTTTAATTGGGCCTTGTGGACTGGGACTACAAGCCCACAGGCCCATCCCTTGTCTTAAAAATGACATTCAAGGCCAAGGCCCAACATGCTTCAACTGCCAAAAAGATTTGATTTGAGAAATGAGAACCCACAATTATCCTTGGCAAATGCATGACAGCTTGGTTTTGTTACTTAACCCTGATCTGCTCACTGCTATGATATGATGCCATAGAAATAATAATTTAATTTTATTGTTGACTTGCTTTATTCAGCTACCAAAGCAAGATCCATTTACAAGAATTTTTTTTTTCGCAGCCAATCCCATTTTATTAATAAACCAAAAAAAAAAAAAAAAAGATACAACATAGTTCAATTACAAAAAATATAAGACATCTTAAGGACATACACATCATACAGACTATCTCAAATCTTAAAAACGGGACATATCATACGAACAGACCAAATAATTCTAACACCACCAAGAATCAATAAAACCATTTTGCAAGAATGAATCAATCTTTCTTGACAAGGAAACAAAATACAGTCGTAGGCTTCAGCTCATTTTCAAAGCCCAAGCTAGAATAGTTTTGGGGAACATTGCTGCTGATCGTGTTTGTCGATAGGGACTTGTGTGATGTTTGGACACTAAATTAATTACTTCACGTCGATAGGCATTTGTTTTGCTTGATGTATGCTTTGGATTGTATTGCTTACGTGTCGCGCCTTTGGGTAACGAAATCACTTCACTTATCCAAAAATACTTATATATATTTTACTTATATGTACTAGCAATGAGGGGGAAAAGGCTATGGCAGGGTCTAGTCGGACTTAGACTTAACTCCGTAAATGTTAAGGAGAGTCTAGGGCTGGCTTTGAAAATGTTAGGCTTGAGACACCTACGGAAACTATTATCAAACAGTGGGATTTCAAGCTATATCCAAATATTAATAGTCTTTCAACAAGTATAATTTTGTTTGTCTCCACTTTCCTATTTACTTTTCACTTTTCAAAAATAAATTGCAAAAAAACAATGTAGGGTTTGCAAATTAGTTTAAAACTTTCAAAGCTAGATTAATAGAGCAGATGATCACCAGACCAGACCCTCCCTCCCAGTAAAAACAATCTTCACGCAATTGATCTTATGGGGCAGATTAACAGGATAGAATTAGAAAAGGATACTGGGCAATGGATGACTATGATTTTTCAACTTGAAAAGCACTTAAAGGGGAAAATTAAAGGCAAGCAGAAAATAATTTTCTAAATAGTACGTAAAGTCATTTATGTCACATGGGAAAGCGCCACGTGCCACACAATACAAGAGCTTAATCATCCAAAACCACCTTAATCACAAATTAAAAGAAAAAAACAAGAAAAGATCATTTTGCAATTCCCAATAGACTTTTACTTTATGGTTAAGTCTTTCATGTTCTACTGGTACGTGATCATTAAATTTGTGATATCCTAAGTGAGGATTATATTACCTTGGGAAGAAGCTCATCCATGCATCTCTTTCTTAAAAAATACATAATGCATGGAAATTAATTAAACTATTTACATTTCATACCTATATGGTTCATAGCTAGCCTAGCTAGGAAAATTAATTTCCATAGCTAAGCCTACTGAATGGACGGTAAGCAAGCACTGTGGTTGGTGGGGAGAAGCTGGAACCCCACCCATATGCACGAAGCCTAGAGTCACTCGCAACACATGTTCAAGCCAACAATATATATATATATATATATATATATATTACCATTTGATCATGTTTATTTGACCTTGTTTCACTGGTCCTATCAACTGTCGTCAATTATAAAGATTGGATGAAGCTACAGTCAAAGGGGCAGGAAAGATGAACCATAGCTAGCTATAGCTTATTGAAATCAAGTTATGGAAACGCACTTAATTTGACCCTCTTACTTTACACTTTTTAATATACATAATCGCAAGGGTACATGAGCAATTATATATGTACAAAATTAATCAAACACAGATGGCAAATAAACAGGTGTAGAAGGCTGTGATGGGTGCAACGGCTGAGGTTGCCGGTAGACGGTGACATCAAGAGGCGTCAGAGGCTTAGGCAAGTGTGTCTCGCCTGTACCAGCTCAACACCAACATCTCATTCTGATTATTATTTTACTGTAGAAAGCAATCGTCAGCGTGGAACCAGGGCTGGCGATTTTTAATTTTTAATGACTATATATTTAATATTATTATATCTTGATTTATTTAATTAAATTAAATAAAAAAAGTGAATAAATTATGGGGTAGCTTCACATGGCAGGATGAGGATGGTGGCAATTGTAGTGGGTGAAGACAAAAACCCTGTATAGAAATGTTCAGGCCTGAGAGAATCCCAGTTCAATTTGTTCTATTATGGGGCGGGGGTTGTCATGCAGGAACGTGGGCCAAGTGTTGTCTGAATTCCACATCAATGATGAAAAATAATAAACTAAACTACAAGTTAGCTAGGGTTTTGATCCGGGATGGGCCAC
The DNA here is from genome assembly GCF_002303985.1 of Durio zibethinus. Next base: position 17,572,221 of record NW_019167982.1, on the reverse strand, counting down.
CAAGAAAATCCCAGCGATATATCTGAGTGATCTATTTTTTAAAAACTAAACAAAACAGAAAAACTTTGTATTGAGAGCAACTTGATTAGTTTTTTTAGGGTCTATACAATATACTCTGTATAAACCTGACAGTTCAATAAAGATAAAAATCTGTGCATGCAAAATTTCCTTGATTAATTAAAATTCCCAGCTTCATGTGGAAAATTTATTATAGACTGGACTTTCAGCTTTATATAATTAGTAATTTCAAATTAATTAATTACTCCATGTTCTTGTCTCATTGGTAACCAAGTCAAACAATTAATGCCTAATGGCTATGGAGATTATAATTAACTAATACTACTAAGCAATGGTTAATTATCTTTGATTTGATTTGATGTTCAAAACAGCTGTAAGGGAGCCCCTAAGTATCTCTTAAAAACAAAAAAATAATGAGATCGAGAAGATAGTTGGTAAACACTTGTGTTTTGAAAGAGTCCAAAGCCAAAGGGTAGAGAGAGAGAATGGCTGTTTTACTACAGTAGATTCTCCAAATGTCTCATCGAACATAAGGAGGACGGTGATTCCCTCTATGATCATTGGCCCATTGAAAACTTCACTTCAATCCATCAAATATTTTCTATTTATAAAGCATAGATGATTGAATTATTGTATGTGAAAGAGAGCAAATTACAAAAAAGAGGGAAAGAAATTAAGGGTTTACGTTTCAACCGTAGCTACAGGCGAAACCCCAAATCTCAAAGACATCAAAATGTCTAATCAAACATGACTGACTCTTAACAAAGGTTCCATATTTAAGCACCATCTTTGAAGATGTCATGCTTCTGACCCGACTTTTAAATTATAAAAGAAACCCTACTTTTAGATCAAAATCAAAAGCCAAAAAAGCATGCTAATATATTTGACCTTTATCTAATTCATTCTAACCTTTCAACTTTAGCTAGAAAACAACAAAACACTAAACCTTGATTAATACTATAATTAGAACTAATCTTTGCCCCTTTATCATCCCGCCATAAGCTTATTTGCCTTAATCTCATTATAGTTAAGCACCTTTTTAAACCTTGATTAATTATTATTGTCATCTCAAAAGTAGCCTTCCTTTGGATCTTCATATGTTACTAATTCAACAACTTTTCCTTATTTCTAGAAAAACAAAAGATGAGCTCAAAACTTTTGAAACTAAGAAATATTAGTTTATATTAAAAAGATCTCTCTTTTGTACATCGTGGAAAGTGAGTGCAATAACAGTTTAGTGGGAAAGAAAGTGGATTACGGACACCCAATGATAAAAACATAGCTTATCAGAACCACAACATAAGCAGGCCGATGCTTTCCTCAAAGTCAACCCATTTTGACTTCGAATGGATTGATTCATTCCAACCCTTTTTTTATGTACATACACAAAAACGAGGGATAAGTATCAAATTTGTCAATATACTAATATTCAACTTATATTTGATAATTTGATCCATCACACAGAGGTGGTTTCGTTTATGGAATGTCTTTTAGCTCCAACAATAATTGCACTTGTTGATGCCATTTGGATCATTTTTAATGACGTTAAAGCTTGTGAAACCAAGAGACCAACTCTGATATCCCTTATTGGTCCTAAGTAGTTAGTGCTAGAGAGAGGTTAATAGTATTTAATACAAATAAAATAAAAATTATAAAATTTAAGTGAGAAAATATAGAGCAAGGTATAGATTTCACTAAGTGATTGAGTTTAGACTTTACAAACACTTTGTTAGACATTAACAACAAAAGGGTTTTGATATTATAAAAATCAATATAGGTTCAACAATTATATCGTCCACAGTCACTGACTTTTTAGATTTTACAAACAAGTTTAGTAGGGTAATACACACCCTTAAACTATATTAAAAAAAGACATGTGGAGATAAAAATTTTATGCAAAAAACAAAAGTAAAATATATTTAAATCATGTATACCCTTTAAAATATATTAAAAAAATATAAAAAATGAAACATATAAAGCTGAAAAAATTCCACGCAAAAAACCAAAGTGAAAGGATTAGCCGCAATGGCCAAGAAGTATAAGGGAAAATTTTTGAGAAAATGTGAAACTGGTTTAGTTGTTGCCGGCTTAACAAATATAGTTTAGTGACAGGCTCATAATCACCCATGATTTGATGAACCAGTGACGTACGGAAGGCCAGGAAATCAATTTCCCAAACTTTAGGCCTAATAAAACAGGCAGCAGCCATGTAAAATCAGTAAACAACTAATTATAAATAATATTCACACTTTTTGTTTCCATAGCTAATCCTTATTTTCTTGGATTCGGCTCCCAAAATCAGTGATTACAAAATTAATGGAGTTACTACAAATTCTCTCATATTTCCTTCCTAACCTATTTTCCCTTTAATATATGGAAACATGTAATTTTAAATTTAAAACCCTAAAATTGAGGGTATAATCGATCGATAACTTATTACTAACATATTTCTAGGTCTTTGTTCCCTTCTCTTCTCTGTGCTCATGAGGCTATATATATATATATATATATATATATATATATATACACATACAAATCATTGGTCTTATTAGTATTGATTGATGATCATGGTTGTCCTTAAAAACACAAACAATACAATTCTTTCATTCTTCTGGATTCAAGTCTTTTCAAGAATCCAAGACATCGATATGCAAAGGTACTACTGTTTTATCAGTATCAATTTCTATGGTATTTTTTTCCCAGCATTCCACAATTGTTATTATTATTATTACTAGAGTTTCAAACAGCTGAAGCTAAGTTAATATTTTTGCTCTTCAATTTTGATTTCTAGTACATATTTTCTTCTATTAAACCAACTTCTTTGTATATAGTCTAACTATGCTAGCATAGCATGAAAGCCATTTAATAGTTGTTCAATCAAGTAAAACATAAATATTAACAGTAAAATCATGATTTAGTTTAGGTTGACATTGCAGTGGAATCAATTTAATTTTTGTTTATGTGATATGTGTACATATATTAATATAAAACAAATGCCAAAGTAGGCTTTGATTTGTTTAGGAGTTATGTGTTTTGTGTTAGAACAGCAAATATTAGGCAAATTAAGGATAGGCGCATATTAATACTATTTTTAAATATATATGGGAATGTGAGTAGTGGGGGGAATTTAGATGAAGTTGTTTACGAGAATTTGTGAATTTTTTTAATATAAATGATTCAATTAAAATTTTAATAAAAAATTTAAATATATAAATTAATAGAATTTAATGAAAAGATCAATAATATGTAAAAAATTTATATTAAAAAATTTATTTATAATTTAAATTTGATCAATTTTTTTTTCGGTAAAAATTGTCAAAATTTTTTTTAAAATAATAACAATTTAAAAAATATATTAAAATATATTAATTCTTTTTGTAAATTTTACATATTTAATCATCTATGCAACGAATTTTTTTATTTATCTATTTTAATTTTAATTTTTATTTAATCATTTTTAATTAAAAATTTTATAAATTTTACTTAAAAAAATTCATCAAAATTGTGAGTGAGTGGGGAGGCTGATCGCATTTTCCATGCGGGTTGGTTGAATAATAAACCACCAAAGAATTTAATAAAGTGCTGAATCACATTGGGAGGTTGTCATCAAACGAAACGCACAGCTATCGTCTACAAGAAACGAATTGCTTACTCGAAACGTTTCTCCGAGAAATGCGGCTACTTGCCGACTCTTTAGTCTTTACTCTTCCTGTCAAGGAACAAGAAAAAAAAGACTTCTTCCCTCAAAACTTCATCTTTTATCATATTTACTCTGCAGTGTTCATTATTTTCTACTTAGTTTATTCCTATTAATTACTAGGTTTTTCAATTTCCTTGTGCTGTCATCTTTAACTTCTGGTTGCGTACAGAGAAGATCAGTTTTGTATGAAAAGTCAGCGACCCTCTCTCTCTCTTCAGAAAAGCAAAAAAAAAAAAAAACCAATCTATCTTTCTTGCTTTCTTTTGATTGTTATTGATGAGAAGAACATCATTGATCGGTTCTGTTTTCAAATTAACCTGATCTTCAACTTCAAAAAAACCTGTTTCCTTGCTGTCTTGCTTCCTTATAACAAAAACCCATCTCCACTCTTACCTTACAAAATCAAAACATTTGAGAAAATTTGCTTGTGTTTTAGGTCCATAGATATAGATATATATATATTAAAATCATAGAATCATTTTTTTTGGTATGTTTGCATGAAGTTTTTGCATTAATATAGCATGTGCAGCGTCTTCGGGCTACAAATGGAGAATTACCAAGGTGATTTGAACGATATAGTTCGGGCAAGTGGTGGTCCGATGGGGTGTATCTCTGGTCAAGCGTTGGATACTGTTGAAGCTTCAAGCTGGCAGCGATTCCCCTCCGATCCATTGAATTTCTTATCGTCAGTCATGGAAGATCATAGAGTGAACCCTTTTGGGGACCCTTTCTCCACTATGAGAGATCCTCTTCTTCATGAGCTTAACGTGGCAGCTGGTTCAACCTACTTTAGCAGCCCTAATTCAACTGATCTTATGATTAATAATACAGGCAGCACTAGCGTTGAAGATACTTCAAGCTTTTCTGGTGCAAGTAATATCGTTGGTGTTGGTGTTGGTCATAGTAAAATTTTCGAAGATGACATGAGAAGTCCTTGCAACATTTTTTCTCGGATTCAGATCTCCCCAGGCTCTAGTAAGCTACCTGGGTCGCCCTGTGATTCGCCCGCAATCGCTGTGCTTCCAAGCGACATGATTAATACCAACACCTCAAAAAGTTGCTTGATTGATAACACCGGCCCAGTACAGATCTCATCTCCACGGAATCTGGGTATCAAGAGAAGGTTAGGGTAATCATTTTTAATTCTCGTTACTGAACTAAAAAACTAGTAGTACTATATTTTATTGCTCCTCTTTGTCTCATTAATTGACAGCCATATGATGCATAGATTAATAAAATTAGGGAATTAATGAAAATTTGGGAACTTGGGTTTCCTTCATAAAATCATATATATAGAGGATGTGAGAAATTAGGATTTATTGCTATTAATTAATTAATATTATATGCATATACATACATATATGTCTGAATTGTATGTATTGGAAAAGTAAAGATGGTGTGTGACTTTCAGCAGGTGAGTTTTGCACACTGTGAAGTTTACAAATAATGCTAAAACGTAAAAGTCCTGACAGGCTTTTAATCAAACCTGCAAAGCTATATATATAGCTTAATTTGGTGTCGCAGTTACATTCTCAAACTTAGCTTTCATGTGGTTACCTGAACTTACTTTTCTTCCCTAACCTACCTGAAATGATACCGATGGTGTTTATTGCTATTTGTCTTCAGAATATTGTACAATCGCTTTCACTTTCTTTAGGGAATTAAACTATCCAAAACGTGTCTTATTTCCCTGCCCAAAAGTATAACTCAAACAAACTACATTTCTTGCCCTCCCAAGAGAGTAATTAAATAGCTAGGATTGCTAGCTTTTTTTTTCCTTTTTTCTTAAATTCAAGTTTTTAATAATGGAACTATCTTCTTTCTTAAGAATTTACTTAGTTGTCGATATGATTATGCAGAAAGAGCCAAGCGAAGAAGGTGGTTTGTATTCCAGCACCAGCAGCTGCAAACAGTAGGTCTAGTGGAGAAGTAGTTCCCTCGGATCTGTGGGCATGGAGAAAGTATGGGCAGAAACCCATCAAAGGTTCTCCTTACCCAAGGTATACATATTCTATGCTATAATATTGTACTACTCAAACATTACTTGCTGGTGGCTAGTTTGTTACGTTATTTTATCATTCTTGATTAGAGCAGAAAACTACCAAGTTTGAGAAACTAAAGCTGCAGTCCCTCTTGTGATGTCTTCCGAGCTGACAAGCACTATAGTGTTTCTCAATGAACACCAATAAAAAGTTAATATATTATAGTAGTTGATACACTCAAGCCAAGAAAGTTCTCTTTCTCAAAAACTGATCTCCAAATAAAGCACAGTTCATCATCATCACCAACGCATGCTTGTCGCAAAGCAAAAAATAAATAACCAATGTTTTTCTTCTTTGCTTTACAAGCTTAATTGTTAATACTGCAATATTTAATTTATGCTTCTATATGTTTATATGTGAAGATGTTATTCAATTATGCATTTCAATGTACTTTGACGTGTTATAATGTGGTTGCAATAACTGCAATAAGTATTCTTCTAATGTGTATTTCAGGGGCTACTACAGGTGCAGCAGTTCCAAAGGCTGCTCTGCGAGAAAGCAAGTCGAGAGAAGCCGAACTGATCCCAATATGCTGGTTATCACCTATACATCTGAGCACAACCATCCGTGGCCAACCCAAAGAAATGCTCTTGCCGGTTCAACAAGGTCTCAGCCATCCAAAAACAATGCTTCTGCTTCCAATATCAGCTCACCAAGTTCTCATCCCCAAAACACAGTAAACCCAAAGGAAGAGCTTAAAGAGAGCAGCAATGATGCTTTATCTCCCAAGGTTGCTGCTAGCTCAACTGCAAGTGCATCAGTTAAAGAAGAGATTGAGGACATGGAGAAGCAGGTGGATATAGATCATGACGCTGAATTTGGCGAAGGGATCCCTCAAACTTACAGACCTGCATTGCCAGATCAGTCCCATCAATCTGAGGATTTCTTTGCTGATTTGGATGAGATAGAGGCTGACCCTCTCCATCTATTGTTTCCACAAGGATTCAATGTTGATCAAGGTGAACAGATCAAAGAAAACAAAGCCGTGGATCCATTTAGTCTGTTTGATTGGTCCGGGGACAACAGCGCTTATTTTTGAGAAGCAAAAAGGGGGGGTTTATAGCAAGACCTTGAAACAATACCAACTTTAATTTCACACTGAAACACCTAGCTACATAGACCACTGCATAACTTTTAGTTTCAAAGGTAGCTTATTTATTCAGGTTCGAGGTCCTACTATAAACCTACTTTCTGGAGTATTATTATTATTATTGTTATTTAGCAGAATCAGAAGAGTGAGGCAGATTGAGATCAGGAAAAGAGTGAAAGACAGTGCCGCTGGATTGGGAGCAAAAGCCCGTGAGTCCCACATTCCTTTTGGAATATTGGTGGATGGGACAGAAAGCTGAGGAACAGAAGGTTTCAACAGTTAAAACAAGTACGTCCATCAGACATGACTGGATAACTCAGTGAGCAGAGTTTGATTTTGGATGGGACTTTGCTTTTCTTTTTCAAGTGGGAAAAATTATTTAACCTCACCTTTCTCCATGTGATGTGGGTGGGCGTTCTTAAAAGCCAATGTCAATGAATCTTTGGTGTGCAGAAATAAGTGCCAGTAAAAAATATATATATAAATATATCATTAGAAAAGCTTGACTTTTCTTGTCACTCTTCTTCATCCCTAGGGATTTGCAAAGGAGAGAGAAGTTTTAGTACTTACAACTTTCGGTTCCTCAGCTTTCTTCTTTCTTTTTTTTTTTTTTTTAATTTTTAATTATCCACTCTACTTCAACTCCAACTACAACTTCAACTTGTTCAGTATTACTTTTATTTAATTATTGTATTAACATTTTTCTCAGATTTTTTGGATCCATTATTTACTTTTTAGTATAACTATATCAGATAGCTGAATTCTCTCAACATTTACCAATTTTAGAAGATTTCTTTTCATATATATATATATATATATATATGCTTTTTGTCCTGTCTAAGCCTAACTAACACCATCTATGGTAGTATAATTTTTTTTCTTTCTTACTTTGAAATTTCTTTCATGCTTTTTCTTGAGCAAGAAAATTGAATTCCATCAAATATTAATTAAATACTACTTCAGACTTCAGTTCAAGTTGATCTGACATAAAGCAGATAAATGAATCATGTCCCCCTCTGCATTCAATGAAAAATATGGGCTCTTTTTTTAGAATTAGAGTTGAGGATAAGAATATATTTAGGCTATATTTTATTGGTATTTTTATTTTTTAAATAAGAATATAAAATATATAACAAAAATATAAAAAAATGAAACATCAATCAAACTAAACTTTAATTAAAATGCTTTTGGAGTTAAAAAGAGAAACATTGTTTGTACATTCTTAAATTAAATAGAAAAGTAGTGACAGTAGCCTCAGTTCTCAATTGAATTGTTACTCACTTCTTCATTTTCCTTGATAGCAATAGAAAGGTGCAATTGGTTACCCTATCGAGAATACTTTTTTATTTTTGAAGAAAATTTTTGCTAATTTAATTATATTAATTATATTATTTTTACTATTTATTCTTTATTTTTATTAATGTAAAATACTTAACAAAAATAAAGAAAACAGCTATTAAGTATTTACTTTTAAATGTAAAGTTTCATTTGTTTTACGAAAATAGCTGTCAAAAATGCTTTTAAAAAAATATTGGTATTTTTCTAAAGGGTAAAGGTTTTTGTTATTTGGATGACTTAATAAAATTTGGTTTTTATTATTTGATTTTTTTTTATAAAATCTACTCATTTCTAAATAGTAATATTGGCATAACTATTAAAATTTAAAAAATATATATTATTAAAATATTAAAAATATTTATTATTAAAATTATAAATTTATTAATATTTAAAAGTTAATATTTTAAAAGTATTACAAACATAATAATATTTAGCATAATATTAATATTAAATACTTCAAAAATATTATTTATATTAATATTTTAAAATATTTAAAATAATAGTATTATTAAAATATTGTTTAAATTAAAAAATTAATATTTTAATTAGTCTTACCATGAACAGCTCTTGTTTAAAATATTAATTATTATAAAGGTCTGATTCCAGTCAAACTAAACTCGCAAGCTGTATAACTAATCTTACCATGAACATCACTTTTTTGAAAAGTTTTTTTTTTTTTTTATTTTGAGAAGATGAAGACAATTTTCATAAATGATTCTTTATTTTTTATTTATTAGTAAGTTATTTTTTTGTTATGCAATCAGTTTCTATCAAATAAACATAAAAAGAAGTCATTTTTTTGTAAAACAAACAGAGTCTAGAGTCTAATACAAAAAAAAAAAACTAAAAAAATTCAGTAATTAAAAATTTCAAGCAAAGAATTTAATATTTAATTTTTCAGTGTTGATTGTTTTTTCAATTAATCAAACAATATCAAACTTAATATTCCATTGAAAATTATATAATTGTTGACCAAACTAAGGTAGAATTCTTTAAGAGTAAATTTTGTCAATTTGTCAAATAAAAATATGTTAAAAAATTTGATAAACCAAATAATACTGCTAGTTGTCTTGGCCAAAAAAAAACTAAAAGTGCTAGTTGTCATGGCCATACATGCAGATAATTAATAGTTTAATCCTTCAAAAAATATTTTTTAAATATATTTTAGTATTATTTGAATAGATTATAGATATTTAAAAAAATAATTATAACGGAACTTAAGATTTAACCTAAATGACCCTCATCACATTCCTTAATCAAGAGGTGAATTTTAAGAAAGCTTAGTCAATCGCATTTACAAATTTCTCTTTTTCATTTCTCTTTCGGTCTTAGCCTCATTTGTTAAAAAAAAGTAATTATAACAAAATTTCATTATTAAACTATTATTAAAATGTATGTATTTATACAATTTTTATTTAATTTCTTTTATACATATTTAATCTACTAGTGAGTTGATAATTTTACTCTAATTATTTAAAACTTAAAATTTTTTGTTCTAATTTGATTTTTTTTAATTAAAAATCTCACAAAATTTTCTTATAAAAATTACGTCATCTACAATTATTTAAGGGAGTATATATTTTTAAGAGCAATTATATTTATTTGATAGATTTTCATATGGTACTACCATATATCTCCACACAAAAAAAAAAAAAAATCCTCTTTCCACTACAAAAGAATAATAGAGATCTCCACTGTTTCATCTTAAAGTGATTAATGTACATTGATTTTAATCTTTAATTTGATTAAGATTTTTATTAGTCTTAAATTGAATAGAAAATAGATAAAAAAATCAATTAAGTTTGTTTAAAAATACACATACACTTTGAAGAAAACAATATATAGTATCTTCACCATTTTCTGAGAGGATATATCCTAATTTCCCGATTTTAAGTCCTCTCTCATCTTTCGATGAATTAATCGATGAGAATGGTAGCTTCATACAGATGTCAAAACCTGCTTCATGAATAGGGAAACTTTATATCCTCCTTGGTAATGGAAGCAATGCTTTAACCAACTTATTTATTTATTATATTATTATTGGGAGGATGAATGGTATGAATCGTTCCAAATTATAATAAATTATTTAATATAATTTAGGTATAGCTCATAATATTAATATTAATTTTTTAACAAATATTAGTCCTTATTATGAAATAATGGCTTTAAGTTCTGTCAAATCCATCACTTAGAATGAAAATTTCATATCCTTTCAATTTCAAATGAAGTCACTTCAATGGAGGAAAAGAACAGTCCAAAGCTGCCTCACATATACTGATGAGAATGAGAAGGTATGGGTTTTTTTTTTCTTTTTTTTTTTTATATTTATCCCAATAGATAATATATATAGTATTATTGATTGATGAATGGGAGTTTTATTATGGCTGAAACTGTAGTCATGATTTTGAAAAGAAAGAAATGGAGTTGGATGATGACATGCATATGCGTAAAGCCCTCTTCACCGCTTGCTCTTTAATTTTCAAATCCTTTTAATTTGACAATTATCCTAACAAAGGCTGGTAATGCACAAGCTCTAACAGCTGAAATTTTAGCTTTATGTTTTGGTCTTTCATAAATATATATAAAAATTAATTTTGGTGGAATTTTTCTAGTTTTGTTGGTGGAGTCATTATTATTGTATTAGAAAATTGGAGGTCTTAATGGTAATGATGAGAGGATTTGGATTCCTCTTTTATTTTTTATTTTTTAATTTCATTCCTATGATCTTTTCAATCATTCTTAAAGCCTCATTCAAATCAAAGGCAAGCACTTTTTTGTTTGGAAAATTAAGGCTATCTAGTTATTGAAACAAATATTGATTTGTGAAGATCGTGTCAAATCTAGTTCAAGGTTTTTGTTGAAATTTTAAGATAACCATGGTTACAGCTTCCACTGCGCCGTGGGACCAATTGCCATTTGGGTCGGTCGTATCAACAACCACTACGATTATGCTCTCTACATATTTGTTTTGCGTGTTGGCCACCACTTTTAATTTTAATTACTTTCAGATTGTCTTTGGCATAGTTAGTAATATCTTATATAATAATAATAAATATATAAAAATCAAAGTATTTTTTTTTCAAAAAAATCACTTTCTAAGGATAAAGTAAGAGGTTGTAAGAGTTGAATCCAGTCCACTAAAAATTAAAATCAAAGTTTATGACAAAAAATAAAAAATATCCAATACAAATGATTTATTATTTTGACACATATACAATCTTAAATAAATGTTTTATCTTGCATTTAGTTATAACAATTCGTGACAGAATGGTATAATATGAAAATAATATAAAAATATATATAAATATGATATAATTTAAAATTTTTAAAAAATAATCATATAAAATTTAACAAAAATAAAAAAAATATTTTATTTTTTTCATATGAACACTGATTATTAAATACAATTCTTGACTTTTTGTGTAATATAAGATACAAGTAAGCAAATTGTTATATCTAAATGCAATACATTTTATATTTAATAAAAAATTTACTCTACATAACTTAATTACATTTATTGTCCATTAAATATTCAATTTTTTTACTTTATATGAATAAGTTGCAACTCACAACTAATTTAGTCATTAATGAAAAAAAAATTTCTTGGAAAAACAAAAAATTAAATAGGAAGCTAAATAATCATGAATATTTTGCCATATATATTATAATCAGGCACCGGAATATATATTTTTTAAGACACCCCCTAATATGCTAACCAAATATACTGTTTAATTCATAATCGGACCATAGCTGAGCCTTCAAACAGAAAAAGATTTAAGATATGCTTTGCATATTGCATGTTCGTAGCTAAAATGGTTGAGAAATCATCATCTTATTCTATCATTCTCAGTAGCTAATCGAAGGTCTCCAAGCAATTCTATTTTATACATACAGCATTTGAATCTCCAGGTTTATACTGTCCACTCTGTGCTTCACTCATTTGAAACCAGGATTCACCAGGAACCAAAAAAAAAAAAAAAAACAATATGCATGTCTGATAACATAGAAAGAACACACATGTACGCAACCAAAAACTCAAAATTAATTGCTAAAATTAGTATAATTTTTTTTTCTTGATTTCGGAATGGAAGAATTCGAACACAACTCTTTGAGCAGAGGGAGACACATGGACCGACCACTAAGTCAAATACTAAGGTACAAAATATATTACCATTTAGAATAACCATAACAGCAGCATTCATACAAATAAATTAATAAATTAATATATATATATATATATATATATTATGCTGTAAACGAGCTTAAAAATTTTTGAAGAACCTATATCTACTAGTGTGAAAGGCAGATAATGAAGAACCTAGACTAATGAGATCAACCTCTGACTTCATCATTCGTCTATAGGCAAATATTAAATAGAGATAATCTACTCCAAGAGCACAGCTCAAAAAGATTTACACGAATAAAGCTAACTCCTCCATCTATATATGATGTACCAAGAATGGTCATATCTGTTATTTTCAAATATGATTTATATTAAACAAAGAATAATCTTTAACTGACTCAGAACTGTTTCATTGCCAATTTGCAACGTTTAAAAAGACTTCCGTTCCCAATTTGCTATGAATAATTTACCTTAAAAAAGCATCATTTCTGCTATCTTTGCAAAGGTTTCCGAGAATATTGTGTGGTTCTAGTAGATTTATGTTCAGACACTGGGCCTTCAGATACCTCTAATTGAGTTGGCAAGAGGTTGAGAAAGCTTCCCATTGTTGGGGGATCGGGAGGTCCTGGAGTGTCTGCAAAATGGGAACAACACAAGCAGGCAGGCAAGCATTCACAAAGACAGTCCAAAAGAGAAACAACTACAAGTAGTAAACAGTAAAAGTGAAAACAATTACCAAACAGTGACTTCACCGAAGGTCTCTTAGGTGCATTGCTTTTCTTCTTCAACTCAGCTGCAATCATACACGTAACTGTCAAAGGTTTCCAAGGCGGAAAAGATGGTACTAAAACATGGCATCTAAAAGAAGGTCGTAGCAACTGCTCTCTGCAATTTTTTTTTTTTTTTGCAAACTTGTTACTACTATGATATTGCTACTATCATTGCTAGTAACAGTACTACTACAACTGCCAACGCAAAAATTAACAGTAACAGTAATTAGTTTTTCATTGGAACAAAAAGGAGTAATAAGTTTCAATGACCCAAAAAGATTGTAATAATGTTTTTTTTTTTCCTTGCATCTTAATACTATTAGCACTGCTTTATCATCATCATAATACTATTATTATAGTTTGATTTGTTTTGCCTTATTCAAACATGCCTTGTAGTGAAAACATAAAGACATTACACATATAAGAAAAGCACTTTACATAGCATATAAGTCTCTAAGATACAGTATATAATACAATCTATCAGTCAATAAATACTGATCTTCCAAATCGCACATGCAAAAAGTAAATGAAAAGAAAAAAAAATCCGGAAAAACAAATAGTATATGCCACATAGAATAATTGTATTTATATTAAACCTATTAACAATTCTGAATCCTTAGCTTAGTATAGTTTTGAATCATATCAAGCAGTGGAATAAAAAAAAGAGTCAATTTTCTTGTACGGCACAATTGCACTGAAAGAGAAATATCAGGTACATGCATGTTAACTAAAGCAAGACAACCATAATATAGTTCTTATAGGGTGAGTTTGATAAGAAAGATGACAGAGACGATAGATAAAAATTATAACATATAATATTTGGTATTTTCTTGAAAAGAGGATCTGATGGGAATTGGATTACTTATTCTTTTAGAAGAAAATGGATCGCATTTCTGAATCCTATGGGATGGATACCCAATCAATAAAAATTATTTCAACATTTCCTATTTTTCCTTCAAAAGTTGCATTTTCCTTCAAATTTATTTAGCATGTGACGTATGGGGAGGGATAAATTTTGATCAATGACATGTCATCTTATCATACATTTAACATATTTATATCAGATAATGGCATTGATTAAGAAGTTATCCTATCTTGCTTTTAATCTTCTACACCAAACATAAAATAAGATCACCTACTCCCATTCAAACTTTTATCATATCCTATCCTGTATGTACCAAATGCATGAGGAGTATGATATGTATCTAAAAAATGTGAGCGATGATAAACATAGCAACAAATTTCTTAATGCAAAACTATTTCAAGAAATTCATGATAAGGGCATTAAGGCATTTTGGTCATAAATAGCCTCAATTTGGTCATATGCTTACCACTTGTCAGGAGTTTTCATTCACCTCAACATCTTTTCAGTAAAGAACTACTCATAATTGTACTCTAAATGCAAGGACATAGTAGCATACATACCTTTGACATTGTGAAAAATATCAAAACATGTACATAAGTGAAATCAAAATTAAGTCCGAAGTAAAACTAGTCAACAGGGAGATTGATGCAAAAAATTAAGTAACCTTTCTCCAGGGACCTGATTTTCTTGATGTTTGTACTTGAGCCCCCAACTATACATGCAAAAAATAAATGAACATATTGCTATAAGAAATGGGCAGAAATGGAAAACGAAGGAAACCACAAAAGCAATTAAAGCAAGGTTAAAGGACTACTAAGGCATGCATCAAGCCAAAAACCATCAGCATTCTAGCAATTGATTACAAACACACAAGTCATGCATATCTGACAAAGCTTCACACACCTTCAGCGAGAAATAATATGACAAATTTACAACAATTTAAAGGTAATATTGCTCCATACCATCCAATTTTTTGTTTTTCTGTCCTCCATTAAGTTAATAAAAGAATGACAATGAGTATTCTTAAGAGCGCATGAGGATGCTATCCTCCAACAACTTTCCAAGCTGGAGGACAGATCATTGCCACCAGAAGAAAAATCCCAGTAACCCGATGACAAAATACATCAGAAAACATGCACACAAGATCATGAATTTAAGCACTTATATTTATTGCTTTAAAAAAAGGTTAAAGCAAGCAGCTAATCTCAAAACATATATTTGACTTTACCATGTCCTCCAACTCAACTCAATAGTATTAAATTGAAAATGAAAAAAACTAAAAATAAAAACATAGCATATGAAGTGCATTTAGAAAGAAAAGGAATATTGACCAATCAAATTAGAAAATGATTTGACAATAGACATTTTAGCCATATCCCACATCAGTTTGATCTGAAGCTATTGTTATGACTGTATATTCAAGTTGGCTGTTGAGTCTCTTCAACTATAGCCAAAGGGTTTTAGGAGATGTTATATTCCACATGATCTTTAGTTTAGAGTTTCTAATCTTAGTTTATCACCTATAACGTCTAGGTTGCATACTTTTAACGTTAAATACAATCAAAATTGCTTCTTTCAGAATCAAATCCATTAAGAAACAAAACATGTGATCTCAAAATTGACAAGTCGTGATGTCTAGAAAATTCAAAAACAAGAAACTACACTAAAAATTCCTCTCTAGGCATCAAAATGTTGATCATTGTTCATAAATGACAGCCATTGTTGCTTTAAAGAAATTATCAAACAGCAAGACCTTCAATGGCTTCATGCATTCAGATTCGTGATGCAGAAAGACTTCATCATTGAGGAGCCCCAAAAACATGAACTTCTAAAGCCTAAAAATAATAGTTATAATTTATAAATTCATGGAAAGAAAATTTATACGTTTCAAATTGCAAAGGTAGTAACATTCTAATGACAAAAATTGTTTGGTCAAAGATTTGATATCACACACTAGTTGAACTCTGATCACATGCACCATTCTTCACTTTTATGCCTCTAATTTCAATCACAAAGCATTGTACACAACATAGAATATAGGCTCAATGCTCAAACATTTGTAAATCTTTCAGTCGGTAATAAATCATAGTATTTGATCAACAAAGCAGCTCAACTTACCAATTTTGATTAATTAAAAAAGATTTAAGAAATATAAGTTTCCAGTCAATATCACCAATGGCAGCCACACGGTAGAGTTATCCATGTGACATATTTACAAGACTTAAAGTTGGCATGTGGAAACTAAGCCAGATTTTGTTTTTCCTTTGCTTTTCTTTCATTCATTTTCTATTTTCTCTTCCACCAATGGTTGTCGGTCCTTGGAATATGATGCCAGTCATGGCTTTCTGGCACTAAATGAATAAAGTCAATTATGTATTGGAGGGGCCCTGATTCAGCCCAGCAGCACCAGGCAGAAATAGAAGGGGCCAAATCCCACCCCATAGCACCAGGCTGAAAATATCTGGGGCTAGATATGGACCCAGGTATCAAACCAGCAACAATTGGATCAGTTACTGTGCCAAGAGGTGCTGGTTGAGAGGCTATAGTGCGCCACATGGCAGTGGCAGGTGCCAAATCTGGCCTTGTCATACCAGACTGAAGCTAGCAGAGGCTAAACCTAGCCCTACCTCACCAATAAGGCAGTACTAGCCTCCCTCACATAAACATCACCAATGTCCATCCCGGAATACTGTCTGAGGAATGGAAAGGGAAAGAAAAAAAATAAAGGAAAACAGTTTGAAAAAAAAAAAAAACTAAGCCGCCACATATCAAAATCTCACCATGTATGTATGACACGTGAGTAATCTTTTGTTAGGTGACAACAGTTAGATAAACAACACATTCAAATGTTAGCAATTTTCCTTAAATAATCAAAATGAATAAGTTGATATAATAAATTGATCATAATAAAATGTTGGATCCTTGATTGAAAATTTTGACAAACTTTAAATCCTAATTTGAGTACCCAAATGAGAAAAACATTATATGCATAGACATCAGGCTATAATTCTCAACATGAAGCAAAATTTCTTAATAAAAACAAGATTCATGAAATTAGTTTGGCAGTCCAATTCAAGTATGAATCAAAACTAGGAATTTCTAGCTTGATAGCATCCAATATTGAAATATGTAGAAAGATAAATAAAATTTCAAGAGCACGAGGAGATGTGAAAAATTAAACTACTGAAAACCTTTAACAGAATACAATTACGACATAACCAAAGTATTTTCCTGCTACACTTGGTCAGCTGCATGGATTGAATTATACTACAGTAACCTAGAGCGAGAGACCTCTACAACTAACCTCTTCAAACTTCTCAAAGTTCTGTGTATCAAGGTCACTGTTAACCTCTGGTATAAAAGCAGCTTCCATGTGATATAACCTGTCCCATTCAATGTCTTTGAACCATGGGCGTGCCTGTTATGATGAACTCTAGAGTCAGCGATATGATAATAAAACATATATCAGCTCTGCTTTCAATAATAAAAGGTGAAAGATCAATCAATCATTCTGACCTTTATTTCATGAGCTCCTTTAGTTCCAAGCCTCTGCTCAACATTGCAAAGGAGTTTTTTAATGAGATCTTTAGCTTCAGCAGATAACTTGGCTTCTTCAGGGAATTTCAAATGGGTTCTCCAGTTTACAATCTGCATTGATAAACTGACCCTATGTATAATGCATATGATATGTAAAGATCAAACACTAGTTTTGAACTGTTGAAACATGTATACAAACAATTATAAGTAGCAGAAGATGAAGATGATATTTATTTGTTCATCATTGTTAATCAAAATTGTAAAACCGCTGATACAGGTTAACCATCAAATTGACTGGGGAATTTTAAACACATTTAAGATATACAGAAAATAAAAAACTAGATCACTAGATTGAGAACCTAGTTTTGAGTAGTCAATGTTATTGATGCAAAAGGCAAGTTTAGTGAAGAAATTCATGAGAATTTTATTTATAAATTCTTAAGAAACTTTCTAGAGTATAAGAGTATATATATAGCTAAAACATCAAATCTAGCAAATTCCATGATATCCTAAAGATAATAACAAATCACCTAAAAATCCTCTAACAATAAATGGAAACTACCAAGTAGGAATTTGATTAATGAACCAAATCCCTTTTATTTAGGAAACAACCAAAATACTAAATGAATGACACCTAATAAAATCTGGTTAGGAATCAATTTTCCACACTCCCCCTCAAGTTGGATGGTAGATATCAATCATACCCAACTTGGACTTCAAATTCTCAAAATTGTCGCGATGAAGATCCTTGGTAAGGATGTCGGCTATTTGATGTTCCGTTTGAGTGTAAACCAATTTGACTACGCAATCTTCTCTTTGATGAAGTGGCGATCAATCTCTACATGTTTCGTTCGATCATGATGAACAGGGTTCTCGACAATGTTAATAGCTGCTTTATTTTCACAAAACAATTTCATTGAATTCCTAGCTGACTTCTTCAGTTCTTGTAGCATTCTCTCAAGCCAAATTTCTTCACAAGTCCTGTGAGACATAGCCCTAAATTCAGCTTCAGCAATACTTCAAGCTACCACTGCTTGTTTCTTGCTCATCAAGTGACCAAGTTGCCCCACACATATGTACAATACCCTGTAGTTGACCTTCGATCTATCATAGAGCCAACGCAATCTACATCTGAAAAAATCTACACATTTCTATTTGGTGTTTTTCTAAAGTGCAACCCTTTGTCTGGATTTTTTTTTCAAATATTGAAGGATTGGATGTATTGCCTCCATGTGTGTCTTTGTAGGATTGTTGATAAATCTGTTCACCATACTTACAAAAAAGCCAATGTCAGGTCTAGTGTGCACCAAATAAATTAATTTTCCCACAAGTCTCTAGTATCTGTTTTGGTTTGCAAAAAGACTTCCATCTCTGGTTCTCATCTTGACTGGGTCCATCGAAGTATCCATTGGTTTACACTTGAGCATCCTTGTCTCTTTGAGAAGAGCAAGTACATATTTTCATTGTAAAACAAAAATACCATTTCTTGATCGAGCTACTTCCATGCCAAGAAAATATCAAAGCTGTCCCAAGTCCTTTATTTCAAACTCTTTAGCTAGAAGAGTCTTCAATCCAACTATTTCCTATTCATAATCTCTTATGAGGATAATATCGTCAACATAAACAATTATAAAAGCAATCTTGCCATTTGGTAAATGTTTGATAAACATAGTGTGGTCGAATTGTCATTGTAAGAACCCATTCTTTCTAACAGACTTAGTTATACAATCAAACCGGGCACGAGGAGATTGTTTGAGGCCATATAAGGATTTCGAAAGCTTACACACTTGTCGATGTTATCCTGGTTGTCAAACACTTGAGGAATCTTTATGTAGACCTCTTCCACTAGATCACCATTTAGAAATGCATTTTTGATATCGAGTTGGTGAAAAGGCCAATCTAGGTTTGCAGCAAGTGATAATAACACACAAAAAGAATTCAGCTTTGCTACAGGAGCAAACGTCTTCTCATAATTGATCCCATAAGACTGAGTGAATCCTTTAGCCACAAGCTTTGAATCTATTCACACTTCCTTCTGTATTGTGTTTGATAGTAAAAATTCACTTACATCTCACTGGGCTCTTTTCTCCAGGAAGATCAGTAATTTTTCATGTGCCATTCTTTTCTAGTGCTTGCATTTCTTCCATTACCACAACCTTCCACTTTAGTTGTTCGAGCACTTCTTGGATGGTATTCGGCATATGATCATCCATTAATGATGTAACTAGTGCTCGATAAGTAGGAAACAACCCTTCATAGGAAACAAAGTTACTAATAAGATGTTGAGTACATGATGTTACACCTTTTCTTATAGCAATAGGTTGATCAACATCACTGGGAAAATTATCAGAGATAAGTTTAGTAATTGTGTTACCTGTATGAATTTCAAAAGTCCCTGGATTTGATTTAGAATCTTTGTTCTGTGTTGGAGATGTACAGGTCCCTATCTCCTTTTGAGATTTCGGTCTCCTTAATTATACAATCATTTTCTTAGCTTTTGTCTCTTGCACGGTTTCAGGAGATTTTGGAGATTCAAGATGACTAGTTGACTTGGAAGAAGAAGAAGAATTATTTGAAATGAGAATTTGAGTTGGCAGACAAGTAGAGGAAGGATTAGATGATGGCTCAATCTCCCAAAGTTGATATTCCCTAGAACTCTCCTCCTGAATATGGTTTTGGGATAGAATGGCTAATTCTCAAAGAAGGTGACATCCATAGAAGTGCAAAACTTTTTGGTAGTTGGTGAATAACATCTGTAGCCTTTTTGGTTAGGTGAATAGCTAAAAAATATACACCTGAGTAATCTAGGGTCTAGTTTACTTTGTGGTTGTTGGTGTATATGAACAAAGGTAATACATCTGAACACTTTGACAGGTATGGAAGAAATGATTTGAACATGAGGGTAGGTTTTGAAAAGTGTTTGACAAGGGGTTTGGAATTTTAATACTCAAAAAGGCATCCTATTGATAAGAAAGGTTGTTGTCAGGATTACCTCTCCCAAAAAATGTTTTAGGACATGAGGCTAGCATAATAGATCTTACAACTTCCATCAGGTGTTTGTTCTTCCAGTCGACAACTCCATTTTGTTGAAGAATTTCAGTAAATGAGCTCTGGTGAATAATTCCTTGATCTAACAAGTAAGATTCAAGAATTGAATGATAGTTTTCTTGCCCATTATCTATTTTGAGTTTGCAACATCTAGTTAACATTTTGAAATAATGAATTAACCTCTGACTCATTTTCATGAAGAACAGCCATGTAACTCTGGTGTAATCATCAAAGAAGGTAACAAACCATCTAGAGCCTGTAATATTATTAACCTTTAATGGTCCTCAAACTTCACTATGGATCATAAAAAAAGAATGAGCTGATTGGTATGGTTGACTTGGATATGAATTGCGAGTGTGTTTGGAAAATTGACAAATTTCACATTAATAAGACTCGAAACCTTTATTGAATAAATCAGGGAATAATTTTTTAAGGTGCAAAAAATTTGGATGTCCTAGACGATAGTGCCATAACATGATTGTATTTTCTTTACCACTTACTAGAAGATGAAACTGAACAAGCACTCTTCCATGATTGTCTCTTAGATTCTTCATCTCTAAGGAGATAGAGTCCAGCACACATCTTAGCATTGCCAATCTTCTTTCCTGAATCCAAGCCTTGAAATTCACATATGTTAGAAAGAAATTTAGTAACACAATTAAGATCTCTCGTAATTTTACTAATAGACAAAAGGTTACAATCTAAATTAGGGACATGAAGAACAGAGTCAAGTGTTATGTCCTTTGAAATAATGACTGAACCCGTCATGGCTACCCAGGAGAGTGACCATTTGTTATTCGAATTGTGAGGTTTTTAGAACATTGGTTGTATTCATAGAACACTGATGCATTACCAGTCATGTGGTAATTCACACATGTTAAAAAGAAATTCACACTTGTTAGAAAGAAATTCACACATGTTAGAAATAAATTTAGTAACACAATTAAGATTTCTCATAATTTTACTAATAGTCAAAAGGTTGCAATCTAAATTAGGGACATGAAGAACAAAGTCAAGTGTTATGTCATTTGAAATAATGACTGAACCCGTCGTGGCTACCCAGGAGAGTGACCATTTGCTATTCGAACTGTGAGGTTTTTAGAACATGGGTTGTATTCATAGAACACTAATGCATTACCAGTCATCTGGTCTGATGCGTCTGAATTAATAATCCAAGATCTTGATTTTCCAATTTGCACAAGTAGAGCATTAAGAGAGTTACCTTTTTGTGCAATAGACGCTGTGCTTACAACTGACCCAGTGTTATGAAAAGATTACTAAATAATTTTTTGAAAGAATTCCAACTGCTCTTTACTAAACGAGCTTAATTTCGAGGGTGTTCAAGTTGTCTCGGTGGTGGTAGAATTTCCATAACCCTTTTGATTTTGAGTAGAATGTAGTTTGTAGTCAGTAGGTTTCCTATGGATTTGCCAACAATATTCTCGTGTGTGTCCTGCCTTCTAACAGTAGTCACACCAAAGTCTGTTACCTTTCTTCTGTTGATTTTCACCACCTTGGTAGGATTTTGATCCTCGGACAACAAGAGCTGAATTTTTTTCTCTTGTGGATTGCATGATGTCCTTAACATTACTTTCCTTCTACTATCTTATGGGTGGACCTCAGAGAAAACTTCTGGATGCTAGGTAATGTCTTGATGATAAAAATTCTCCTAGGAACATCATCAAGGCTATTATATAGACCAAGTAGAAACTTATAAACTCGATCCTTCTCTACTATTTTCCTATATTGTTGGCTATCATTAGGGCACTTTCATGCTATTTCTTCAAAGATATCTAATTGCTGCCAAAACGAGTCAAGGAATTAAAATATTTCGTGATAGAGGAGTCTTCTTGCGCCAGATCATGTAGAGTGCTTTTGATTTCGAATATTGCAGACATATTGTCTACGTTGGAGTAGGTTTCTTTTGCAATTTTGTAGTACATGAAATTCTCACCAATCTCGTTGGTCATAGAATTGATCAACCATGACATTACCATCCTATTTTCCAACTTCTAGGTTCGATACTTTGGGTCATTCTCGCTGGGTGAAACAACCATTCTTGTAAGATAAATTTCCTCACATTTTCTATAGACAAACAACATCATTGATTGAGACCATTGGATGAAGTTTTGTCCGTTGAGTTTGTGACCAGTGATAGGCAAAATAGGGAGCTTGAACATACCCGTGCTGCTGGCCATGGCATAGATAGAAAGATAAAAAGAAAAAAAATATATAGATGGTTCAAGATGAATGCTCTGATACCATGAAGAAATTCATGAGAATTTTATTTATGAATTCTTAACAAACTATCTAGAGTACAATAATATCTATATAACTAAAACATCAAATCTGACAAATCCCATGATATCCTAAAGATAATAACAAATCACCTAAAAATCCTTTAATAATAAATGGAAACTACGAAATAGGAATTTGATCAATGAACCAAATCTCTTTTATTTAGGAAACAACCAAAATACTAAGTGAATGACACCTAATCAAATTAGGTTAGAAATTGATTTTCCACATTTAGTAATCTTGTATTTCTCAAAGGATTAAAAAAATCTAGGGCATACAGAATCAACTCGAAATGCTGACAGCAGTTTCCAGTAACCACAGGATATTTAGGCCCTTTACATGTTTCAAGTGTTAGTTCTAGCAAACAATTCCATTAATAACCATTTCTTGTGCACAGACCAGCTTTCGTCCATTGTTGCCTAGAGCGTGTCAACTTTCTCCTAAAGACACAAGGACATAGATTTTCATTCTGTCAACAATTAAGGTGTTGATGCATCTTATCATCACCATCATCAGAAAGAATATGTTCCTTTGGATTTGAACACTTTGCTCTAAAGACAATATTCAAGTCCATAAAGAAAGTAAAGAAGGTTAATACATGTTCAATCAACTTCACTTTTTAATTTGCAAACAGATTAATCGTGCTTAGATATGCAGTTATATCTCCAAAACCGAGATTATAATCCTATATCACCAAGAACAGGATCATAGTGGCAGATTCAATGATTGAGTCAATCATCCAAGTGTTTCTACTAACTCTAATTTCATTTCTGGACACAACACTAAATTAACCTTACAAGTACAAGGAACTAAAAAAAACCAAGATATTATAACGTAATAAACCTATCCAAGAGGGAAAAAGAAGGGTGGTGGAGAGAGCGAGAGTGAGAAAAAGGTTCAAATGGCCTCCAAGAACTAGATGGGCATGATCCATCAACCGTGTCTAATGCAATTTCAAGGAAATCTTCCTGACTAAAGTTCTTAGCTAAGCAATCATAAACATGGAGACAAGTTTTCCAAAATAAATTTAGGATCATAAAAATTAGCAAATTTTCAGTGCAGTAAGATAAGGTTTCTTTGTTCATTCAAGAGTTAAAAGCCTAATCTTTTGACAATTGGAGTTATTTAAGTTTAGAACGATTTATGATAGAATGCGTCTTGCTTATCTTGACAAAATGGGTGGGATGGCTATCTAAAAATGTTACAGACCTTGAGAAGAGAGTAGATCATCTGTGATTAAGTTTGAAAGAAGCATCTCTGAGTGCACTATGTCAAACTGCTATCGATAAATTTCAATGAAATGATATAAATCTGCTATCTATTCTTTTTCCTAATGAATAGCTGAGGCTTGGCCGGTCTTTAAATTAAGGTTTGAATCACCTTTCTTTCTGCAGAGTTCCCCATATGTAGCAAATGAAAAAAAAAAATCTGAATAAGCTATGTCTAGAGAAACAATACTAAGGGATTACTATGTTATTTGTTCGTCATATTCCTTTAAGTTTGAAAGCATTAATGCCAGAACATGAATATTATGATTCTTCCTTTTCAGCATGGTTCAAATTATTGGACTGATCTTACAGTTCATATATCAGAAGTGCAGAACCATTTAGCTTCTCGGTCCTTTCCAGGTGGTCTCGTTAACAGCATCTTAATGTTGTCAAGATCATAAGCAGTAGAGGTTTAGAACAAATATTTAGTAAACCAACAGGCAAGAATATTTCCATTGTTCTTTGGTGCCTCTGAATGCAGAACGCAGCAAAATTATATGCAATGATGCATTCATTATGCCCAAGTCACTCCATATATTTGCTAACTTCTGGAATCATCGAACTTGTTTAACAAGCAGTACTTTTACTTGCCCACCATGTTCATTATCAAACAGATAGGTAATAGTTGAATCTTAAAAAACTTCTGATTGTCATTTGTAACAAAAACTTCATAATATGCATATCTAACCATACAGAATATTAAAGTCGACAACTTCACTTGCCTTTCTACATGTCGACAAAGCTTCTTCAGAATAAAAAGGTGGGTATCCTACAAGCATCTCAAACATAATTGCCCCAAGCGACCACCTAAGGAAGAACCTTTTAGAATATAAGCTTAGAGAATATTAAGAAAATGTAATAGGTAAGACAACTGACTAACCAATCACACTCCATCCCATATCCTCTCTTCAACAGCACTTCTGGGGCAATGTAGTCAGGAGTACCAACTGTCGAATAAGCCTATATGGAAAATTGCAAAACCAAAACAAAAAGGAAGTTAAAACATGAAAAGTACCTCAAAAAGATGAATAAGGTAAGAAAAATGGAATATAGACCTTTAATTTTTAGGAAAAAAATTTAATCAATGAAGCATATTAAGCATTTTTTTTTTTTTTCAGTTTCAGTAAAAAGGAAATACAATTCAGCTTTTTCCAGAAGACAAGTTTTGTAAATCTATTGAAGAAAAGTATGCCTGAAAGCTGTAAAAAAAAAAAAAAATACAAAGCATTCACATGCAACAGAAATAATTTTATTTGTGCTAGTTTTCTCTCACTTCATGGGTCACACTTAAATGCAAGAACCAGGATTTGTATCAATTATGATGTCTGCAGAATAGATAGAACCAAAACATATTGCCATGTTCTAATTATCTTATGCATGGGATTCTATTTGCTATTCAGTAAGCAAAATAGAGAGAGAGAGGAAACTTCAGAATCGATATTGGATAGAAACAAACAAAAGGGCATCTTTACTGCAGAGGGTCTTTGGACCCCTGAGGAGCATGGTTCCAACTCATGGAAATTACTAGCACACTTTTTAGTGGTTATAGGGGGCAAGAAACAGAGGTCAAATTCAGGCACATTTAAGATTTTCCTTTTGCCAATGAGCACATTTTGCTAGCTTAAGATGCCAATGACAGATTGCAAAAGCAGGAAATACAAGTCCTGCACCTCTGTCTTTCAATATAAAAACACGGAACAAACACAAACCAGTGCCCAATCTTAGCAATGAATCAAAGCTTCTTTACAACCTATAGACACCACTTGTGGATGTAGAAAGCATACCAATGTTCGCCAATTCTTTTGCCAATGTAACAACTGCTCCCGTTGTGTCCACTTTGGTGTAGAAGGAAGATTAGAATGTTTACCACTGTCCATTGAGGGTTTAAAGTTTCTTCCCCCTACATGGTCATCCTCTCTAAGGTCTGGAAAGCTACTACTATCAAGGGGTTTACACAATCCAAAATCCGAGAGCTTCATATGACCGTTATGGTCAAGCAATAAATTATCAGGCTTGATATCCCTACAAAGAAAGGATAGAATATAAAGATGTTATAAAATACAGATCTTTTCTTTCCTTGTTCTTTCTCTTTGTGTCTCCTGCGGGAGTGGAGGGAAGACATGAAGAATATTCATTCCTTAAATACCTAATTATCAGGCTTGAAGATTCGTATAGTATAACACGAAAATGCAAAAATTGGTCCACAGAGCAGTAAACTACCCATTTTCCATATGGTATAAATATTTTGTAAGAGGAAACTAACACCGAGCAAAATTCCACACATGAACCATAGGAGAATTGTACATTGCCTAACCCACAAATGAAACAGATCCCATGGGAAAAAGGTCAAGAAAAGAAAACCTGTGGACGTAGTTGTGTTTATGGATGGATTCAATTGCAAGAACTGTCTGACCAACATAAAACCTTGCCTCATCCTCAGTTAAGGTATCCTTCCGCATCAGTAATGTCATCATGTCACCCCCAGGGAGATATTCCATTACAAGATACAAAAATTCATCATCTTGAAACGAGCAATAAAGCCTGACAATGCACTCACTGTCAACTTCAGTAAGGAGATTCCTTTCTGCTTTAACATGCTCGACCTGGACAGGGAGAAGAAGTAAAAATGTTAAGAGAAAGAATAATCCAGGAGAAAGTGCCTTTATACTTCAAAGCAACATTTAACTGAATCTCCAATTTTTCATATGCAATTTTATATTCCTTCTCTTCTCAATAACCCTGTTTTGGACTCCTTTAAATGTATATATTACAGCAAGTTCCCAGATCAAAATGAAGAAGGCTGGATAAAGTATGCAGCAAATTTTCCTATCTTAGTAAAAACTTTTATCAGGTTTCAGGGCACATTCATTCTTGGAAAGGTAGATTACTGAGTTAATTATTTCTTATTACCAATCCAGCAAGTTTAATATATTAACAGTGTGATTCGGAGTTGAAAGGGAAAAGAGGCTATAGTAAGTTGAACAAAGTAGAATATAGTAGAGCAAAACGGGAATATTTGACCCTCATCTTGTTAGGAAAATGAAAGCATAAAACATTACCATAGATTCTGTACTATTACCCCTATATCCCACTTTGAAATCATTACTAAAATAAAAATATTGAAAAGTACAGGGAAGATCACAAGCTGAAATCAGTGAAGTAAAATACTCTTCTTTGATCCTTCAAATTTGACAGACTTTAAAAAGTGAATTTGAGAAGATCTGGTGGTATTTGGTTTCTACCCTCTACTAATAGAACTCTCAAAAAGAGTAAATTAAAACCTTTTAATCCCTTCAGTCTACTGCTCTCCTTCCAAGGAAATATAAAGGAATCAGGAAAAACATTATAAACAAAGAGTACCTGGCCCCTGCGAAGCATCTCAGATTTCTGGAGCTTTTTCATGGCATACACATTGCCAGTAGCCTTTTCTTTACAAAGTCTTACCTGCATGATGACAGCAGACATCTTCCATATTCAGAAATGAAAAAAAAAAAAAATGCAGTATCATGTACTTTGCTATTAAACAAGGAAGAGGAAGATGGTGGAGGCAAGGATGCTAGAGCTAGACAATATTTACCAACAGGTCGAGATGCATATTGGAGAAATTTGAATATCATATGGATTGCATTGTAAACAGTAAATAAATCACTAACTACTATAAGAAACAATATTACTGACAATAAAAGTAAAATACAAATAAAAAAAAAAACATCAAAATAAGTAGAGCAAGACCTTCCCAAATGCACCCCTCCCTATAATGGTCAGAAGTTTGAAGTCATCAACACCCATCTTGTGTCTTTGAAGGCGCATGTATTCTGTTTCCTTTTTCTCTAAAAATTTAAGCATATTCATTTGTTCTTCTGCAGTAACGTCAGCATCAGCAAGTTTCCTCTCTAACATCCAACGTCTATATTCCATATATATAATTGTTAGAAAAAATGAGAAGTTCAACAAAAATGATAAAACACCAAGAGAAATAATACTGATATGACACATTCCTATACCAGTACAAAACAATAAACAAATACAACCTAGTTTCAGTAATAAATAGAAAGATCATATTAAACAAATGAAACTCAAAAGGAGACTGAAACATCCTGCAAAATCCACAAGCTTAAAACCCTTTAAGAGGCATATGATATGAGATTTCTCCACCATAAATCCTTTGTTTCAAAACCTACAATCTCAAACATAGTGCAGATATCAAAGCACAAGATATCTTTTGCAAAAGTAATTCAAGTAATGCCATGAGCTACCTATATATTACCTCTCCTTTCTGTCTTGCAAATTCTTCATATGAGCTTTGTAGTGGTTTTCAATATACTGCTTGGCGGCGGCAACCTTCTGTTTCGTGGCGGTTGAAGGTGCCACTGCCCCATCAATGGGAGGCTTATGTGTATAGCACTTCACATTTTCCATTTCTCTCTTTTTCTTTGGTGAATTTTCTACTTTTTCGTTCTTCTGTTGGCATTTCTTAAACCAACTCCTTGCAGAATCCATTATCAACAATCCCCAATCACAACATCAAGTCTATCCAAAATAAAAAATTAAAAAATTATCGATAAAAATGAATTTTACAATTGAATTTATGTGCAAGCATTTTTCAGTTACAAAAAATATATATTCAGATCCATAAAACGATATATTGATTACTCCATTCAGTTCCCTTCTCATATTATGGAATCCTATCTCACAAATTCCAAAAAAGAATTTTGAAATTAAATAGGAAATCTTACCTCAGAAAATGAGAGAAGAATTAACGAAAACAGTCCTCTGTTTCACTTCAACTGACAAAACTAGAATGTATAAAATTCCATTAAAAAAAAAAAGAAAATTAAATACTTTTATTTAATTAATGGATTGAAATTACGTAATCTCCATTTATATTGAGCGCTAAATATGACTTAGGGGGACATTATTGTCAATCGGATCGTGCAGGTTACGATGACGTTGACGAGGAAGTTGACAATACTATTGAATGTAAGGAGACAAACAGTAAAAGTAAGAGGGGCATTAACGACACGTGGCAGTTGATAACAGCCCTTAGCCGGCTAACGTGAAAGCACGATTACAAGATTTGCCACGTCGGATTGGCATAAAAGGCGCGCAAATTGGACTCAACGCGTTTTTGAGTGCCATACGATCTTGAGCGTACACGTATGTTGAGATCGTTAAGAACCACGTCGATGTTGAGGTAGAACGTTGAACTGACATGTTGAACAATTACTACAGCCTAGAAATGGTATGGAAATTAGGAAAGCTTGAAAGAATACAAACAACATGTGTTAAGTCAAAGTTGTTTCTATTTTACAGTTTAAGTTACGCTAGATTGAAAATTTTGAGATTTAAAATTTAACTTAGTTCAATTAATTTTATTTTTTATAATATTACTTATGTAATTTAGTAAATTTTTGATAAGATATTTTGAGACAATGATCTTTCTTGTTGTGTTTGGATTGGTGTTCAAACATAATTAAAAAAAATACAATATAAATAAATGAAACATAAGTAAGAAGATTGCCAAAACCTTTTAGGATCATGCTTGTGATTTTCAAGTAAGAAAAAAATATAATTTAAACCATCATATTAAGAAACATACCAGCACTTAACAGATATCGTAACATTATGTGTAAATAACCCACTAATTCGTACAAAACCAAGAAAAAGAATGTCTAGACAATAGCCATCCAATTGTCTAGCTTCCAACGATATTCACGCAACAACAATTCGCTGAAACCTTCACAAAAGGATTTAGTAGGATAATAACAGTTCGATGCAAATCAGATTTGATTTAATTTTTTAAAATATGATATAATATTATGAAATTTTAAAATTTAATTTAAATTCGAATTAAATTTTTATTTGATCTGAATCGAATTAAACTAAATTTTATTGATTCAATTTAGTTTATCGATTTTTAATTTTTTAATTTTTATATATTATTTTAATATAAAATTTTAATATATTTAAGTAGATTTTGATATAAAATTAGTTTTTTTATTTTATAAATATTTAAAATATATATAAAACTAAGAAAAATAGATAATTTAATTCAATTCGATTTTTTTTATTTTCACTTCCAAATTCAAAATTCGATTCAAACATAATATATACGTTTAATATTCGAACTTGATCCAAATTGAATAAAAAAAATCGATCTGATCCGAACTGAACACTACAGTTTCAAATCGATTTTCGAATTTCTTAATTTTTTTTCTTACCCCTAGGATTCAATAACTTGTGCTAGCAAGCTTTTTTTCAAAAACAATAAGCCTTTTTATTATTTTCTCCTTGATCGAATATCATAAAAGAATGCTTCCTCTCTCACTTAGTGTGTGAGGCAAGGGATAAGAGAAAACACAAATTTATGGATGACAATGAGTTGGGTCGAAATGAATTTTTACTCGTTCCAAACTCAACCCGACTTTATACCCTTAATACTCGAATTTGATTCGACTCAACCCAATTTTTTTTATTTTTTAAATACCTAATTTGATCTGATGTTATATAAAAATGTATCAGATCTGAAATTAATAATATATTATTTTTATAATATAAAATATTATTTTTTAATATAAATATAAAATTATATAAAATATATAAATATAATATTAAATAATTAATTAAAAAATAATATTTATACAAAGTTAAGGGGAGACGGGTTTGTCAAAAACCCAACCCCAACTTGACCCTGACTTTTTTAACTATTACTTGACTCAAAATTCGATTTTTTTTTTTTTAAATTGAACTTATTAAATCAAGTTAAAACCCGTCGAGTTTAGATTGGGCTGCCATCTCTAAACATGATAGGTCCAAGGTAATTAGAGTGTACCACATACCTACTTAAGTAAAGATATTTACTACTTAAGTAAAGGTATTGTTTTCTGCTATTTTCTCTCGTTTTTTTCTTTCCTTGATCTTTTTCTTATTTTATTTTTTTAATTTTTATAATTATAAACAATATTTTTTTATAAAAAATCAATATTTTAAATATTTTGAAAATTTTATACCTTTTTAAAAGTAATTTTGAATTTTTATAAAAATTAATTTTTTTAATTTCTATTTTTTTATATTCAATAAATTTTTTTGATTTTCAATAATTTTTTTTATTTTTAATGTTTTAGATGTTTTATTTGCATTTAAAAAATTTTAGAGTTTTAAAATTTTGATTTTTAAAAATTAAAATTTTATTTTTTTCTTTTTTTAACTTCTTTTGAATTTTTAGATTTTAATTTTTTAGATTTTTAGTTACATTTATAAAATATTCTCGATTTCTAAAATTTTAATTTAGATTTTTTTTTGTATTTTAAAATTTTAAAAACTTTTTATTTTTTCAAAATTTATATTTTAAATTTTTAGATTTTAAAATTTTTGAAATGTTAGATTTTTTTAAAACTTTTAGATTTTTTTAATTTTTTGTGATTTTTTTTCTTTAAATACTGACATGACAATGAATTCATCAATGACGTGGCATTTTATTGCAATGTGCCATGAATTTATTCGTTATTCATGTTACATAAGCAACCAACTAACAACATGAGTCTCATTTGGCAAAAAAAAAAAAAGTAATGTTAATTTAAAGTATTAAACACATAATGGAATAAATGTTTATGTATTTAATTTTGAATTTATTTCTTTAAATACCTAACTAACAAAGAATGCATAGTATAGAGATCAAATGAATATTTAACACATTTATAATTAACTAGATTTTTTAACCCGTGTTATGCACGAAAAAATTTTATTATTTTCATAATTTAAAATTATTTTTTAATTAACTTTACTTTTTTATTTTTATAATAAAAAATGCATATTTTTATTTGTTAGCTTTATAGGTTAGATGGTGATCTAAGAGAGGGAGTGAATTGGATTTCTTCAAATTCTTTCCAAACAAATGATTTTAATATAGTTGAATGAAAATTAAAACAATAAGCAATTTTGATGAAAATATAATGCAAACAATAACAATTAATAAATCTAAAATCAAATATAAACAACAATAAATTATAAGAAGATAAGGATAGAGAAATCAAACACAATGATTTATAGAGGTTTGATCCTTCTCCACAAGGCACCTACATCTTCTCTTCTTGGTTGTCCACACCAAAGCTTCAATCCACTATTCTTGAATTGAAAATACAACCTATCTTTTTATTTTTAAGGCTTAAGATGGAAACCTCTATCCTTTGTAATATTTTACCCAATCTCACTATAAAGTCTCAAGAGGATACCTCACCTCTTGTTCTCTTCCACCCTTATATATTAAAGGTAATTTTGCAAACAATAGAACAACCTCTCTAAAGCTAAGTATTTGCTAAGTTTAAGTACAAGAAAATGATGAATGAACAACAAATAAAAATTGGATACAATAAATATGAAGATATGGACTTTGAAGCTCTAAAAACTCTTGATTCTTTAAGAAAATGAAAATGTGGCTTATTGGCTCTTGCTCTCTTGATTCATCAAACTTCTTGGTGTGTTTGAGTGCCCAATTTATAGAGAAATTGAAGAAGTAGCCGTTGGGGAAGCTTGGAGTGAAGAAATGCCCGTTGGAATAATGAAAAAATAATCGTTGGAGTGCCCAAGCCCAGAACCGATCGATCCCTTCCATGAGGGGATCGATTGGTTCATGTTTTGAACCAATTTACGTCTGAAAATCATGACCCGATTGATCCTTTCCATGAGGGGATCGGTTATGTCAATTGCTGGGTGGTTGTTTCCTATTTTGTACTCTACTAACTAATTTGACCATAACTTGAGTTATACAAATTCAAAATACAAATTGTTTGAAGATTTGGAAACTAGACTTAAAGGGCTTTCTATCCATATAAACTTTATCACCTAATTCACTGTGTACGAATTATAATGAATTTTTAAAGTTACACCTTATGCAATTTTTTTAATAACTGTAAAGTGTCTAGTAAAAATACAAATATTTTCTTAAAAAATTTGGATTTTGAATTTGTTTAATCCATTAGAAAGCAGACTCAAATAGATTTCCAACCATATAAAATTTAAATATTAAGACTTTGTGAATTAATACAAAAAAATAAAAAAAGTTCAATGTTGGAAAACTTTGTTCTTGTAAAACAACTTTCGTAAGTTAATATATTTCTCAAAACCAATATTATCAAAATTGTATTAAGCCCAAAATGAATAAGTTCACTTTAAAAACAACAATTGGACTTTCATTTAAGCTTACATAAATAATCTTTAAAGATAGATTTGGTTTGAGAAATATGACACCAAGAAAGGTTTGTTTAAACTTTGAAAATCATATTATTTATTTAGTACCAAAATATAAAACTTAAGAACATGTACTAAATAAATCCTTGTTCAAAATCTTGATCAAGTTTATTTAGCTTTAATGTTTTGTCATTTCAAAATAAGGATCAATTCAAGGCTAATAATCTCTTCCTTTTTGATATGACAAACCTAAAGGTAAATTTGCTTAATGAAGAACTTTCTTTGAAACATTTAAGATTTAGAAAGACATTTTGGAAAACTCCCCCTTAATTAATGCATGGAAAAACTCCCCTTCAATTTGTGCATCCTAATCCAATGGTAAAACTCCCCATCATTTTATGCATCCTAATCCAACACAACTTAACAAACATATGTTAAAGCATATATAACAATTAAGCACGCATGTATATCAAGCACAAGTAAATTTGTCTATATGATATTTCTCTCTCTTTTTATCATAGCAAAAAGGCATGAGCATATTAATAAGCAAATAAACACAAAGAGGCATCATTAACAAATATATTCATGAAACATTTTTCTTCCTTTTTATTTATGCTCTTTATACCAAATGTTTAAGCTCCTATATTAATTGCAATAAGCATACAAGAATAAATATCCCTAAACTCTTTTCCCCTTTTTGTCATTTCAAAAGAAAGAGAGATCAATTTAAGGCATAAGACAAAATGCTTGATACCAATAATATCAAAAGTATTTTGAATGCATGTAATCAAATATAATATGTACAGTGAAGTTCACATACATGTATTCAAGCACAAAAGCATAAGTGTATCCAATTTTAGCATTTTAACATAAGTTATCAAATTTTTTACATGAAATTTATGAGCCAAAGGATAATAAAAGATATGCCACCTACTCATAAATCATGTTATCATAAGATGTGCTTAAAATGTAAAATATCAATAGCAATTAAGCATAAATTCAAGCACATGCATACAAGCTCATACCAATGGTTATGGATACCAATTGTTAAAGATATGTTATCATAGAGCATACCAATTGTTATCACAAAACAAATCAAGCAAAATTGTATTATAAGATTTTTTGTCATTTTTAAAATAAGGATTAATTAATATAAGGCACACATAATTTTGCATGAGAGGTATAAGCTATATCAAGGATAGGCACATAAATAAACATCTATGAAAGTTAAAAAATCTTTAGCAATTTTGATACCAGTTGTTACCAATTGTTACCAATTTTATTCAACAACTTTCATAGAGCACACATATTTCAAGCATATGAAAGATTCATTCAATACATGCATGAAATGATAGTAATAATCTTTCATAAGCTGTCATATCCAAACAAGAACCAAAAGCTCATATGTATATAATAAATCATAAGTACTAATGAGCAATGAGGTTCAATTATCATCATGTTATAACAAAGATTATTTAAGTAATTTTCAAACATGATGAGCACATATGCTATAGCAAAGAAATAATGAAAGCATAATTGTTCAATTATAATCCAAATTATTTCAATGCATAACAAGGTACTTAATCTAAGCATATGCAAGTAATCAAACATATATTTATTTCAAACAAAATCACACTAGCATATGCAAGAACGTTTCAAAACATGTATAGCAATATACCAAAAAAAATGCAAACCTTTAGACACAATATGGTACATGCTATCTCAATGAACTCAATCAATGAACATTTTCAAAGAAATCAATCTATTTAACTCATATCTATGTCCAAAGATTCAAATGAATATTTATGCAATTAAAACTATTAATCAAAGCAATCAAGAACTAGGCATGAATATTAATGAAGGTGAATTAATCAATCCAAGCTTTAAAAAAAATATTAAGATAAATTTTATCAAATAGCTTGGTGATTAATTTGTGCAATGTGTTCATATCTTCAACCACAAAATCATATATTTGCACATATTAAAGCAAGCATGTATATGTATTCAAACTCATACATCATATCATAAAGTTGACACATTTACCTCCACCATGTCAAGCTTTGTTGTTGTGCTCATTTGGCTTTGAATTCTCTAATCCACTTCATTTGAGCAAAACTAGGCTTGATTGATGAGGATGACATGTTTGGCTTGCTATACTTGAAATTCCAAAAATGTAAGCTCATTTATGCTCATTTCAAGTTCTCCTAGCATAGACTTAGAAAAATTTCTTGACAAAAGATTTTCATTAGAAGCACCAAAAAAATCAATTGATAAAAATGATACAAATTGTTAGAAAACAATTTCATATTCTAAGTCATTATAGGCAAAAGAAAATTTATTCACTAAGCATAAGTTGCCAATTACAAGGGAGATATATACTTAAGCTAGAGGCCATATATCAAGTTACGCATCAAATATCACAATATTGGCACTAAAGCTAAAGTCCTCATGTAATGTGTAAAATCAAAGTTTTTAGATCAATCATGAACATAAAATAGACATATTCAATATTCATATATATTTAATATATTACCAAAGAATATGCCAAAATAAATTTTAGGTCATATGAAAACTAAAAACTCAAGGAAGATATATTTATCATTAAAAAGATATTCAAGAAAATTTTAGCACAAAAACACAAATATATCTACATAAATTGTAGGCCATAATCAACAATGACTTAAGCTAAAAATAAGCATCATAAGAAATTCATTTACTTAAGTCATGTTGCAATCATGTCAAGTCAAGAAAAATCACATTTATCATATATGCACACACTTGACAAGAACAATAGATGAACCAATCACACATATCATTTACAAGCAAGTAGTTCATCATATTCAAAATCATAAATCAAGAGATATATCAATTGAGCACAAGATCCAAAATATTTCACAAAATTAATGAATCAATTTAGCACAAGAGTAAGTATATAAAAAATATTTTAAAAATCAAGAGATAAAAAATTTAAGTATTTTCAAATCATAAGCATTAATGTCAAGTTAAACCAATCATCATATGAGCACATATCTTGACCAAAAATATAGATGAACAAAGAATCAATATATATCACTTAAGCATATAATGTTCATCAATTTATCAACACAAGAGAAGAAATAAATCTTGAATTAATAAAGATAAAAAATTAAAACATATTTCAAGACTATTTCATAAAAAATCAAAAGATGAACAATCAAACAACAATATTTATAATTTAAGCACAAGATGTTCATAAATTCATAAATCAAGAGTTATAACAATTTAGAATATAACAATCAAGTTTAAATAATATTGCATAAGATCTAAGCACTATAAACAAATTGAACAATTTTTAAACATCATGGTCATTCATGCTAAAATCATTCCAACAAATATATTTATGCAAAATAAATGCATATTTAATTCAAGCTCATATTTTCTCAAGTAAAATCGGTATATTCAAGATATATCAATAAAGCATATACTAATATCCATTAAGCATCCTATGTCTAACAAGAATAGGCAACCAAATTTTCTATAATCAATCAAGCATCCAAATTTTATCAAGAATAGGTAACCAAATTCAAATTCTCTTTAAATAAAAGTTTAAAGGTTACCCATCTCCATTATGTGTCTAGAGTATTCAATCTTCAATCTCACATATAGCTCATTGCTCTAGCACATCTAAAAGAGACAATCTCATTTGATTTTTGGTACCCAAATTGTTTTGGGTCCTTGAGAGTTAGTCACCAAGTCTCTTGTTCCTTTTAAAACCCATACTTGCCTAATTCTAAATGAGACTTTTCTTTTAATAGGACAAGTATGTGTAGTATGACCATGAAAATTATAAAAATAGCATTTAATCATTTTAATTCTAAATGAATTCTTTAAAAAAAATTGTTTTTTATTCATCAAATCATCAAATTTCTTTTTCAAATCAAAATTTTCTTTTTCTAAAAATTCATTTCTACTTAGAGAGGTTTTTAAATCTATTTTTAACTTTTCATTTTTTTTTTCTAAAACATTTTTTGCATTCATCAAAAGATCATTTTCAACTTTCAATTTTGAAATTATTTTTTTATGTTTCAAATGCATATTTTCAAACTTAATTACTAAATCATTGTAATCATCTTGTAACTCATCAAAAGTATAAGAGTTTGAATCACAAGAGTTAGAGGTTACCTTTGGTTCCTCAATAGCCATAAGACATGTTAGATGTTGGTTGAAAATTTATCTTTTATGTAGCTCATCCAACTTTCTCCATATCTCATTTGAGGTTGAGCATTTTGAGACCAAATTGAAGTTGTAATCATCTAAAGCTCCATAGAAAATGTATTTGGCCTTTGCATCATCCATCACTTGCCTCATATAGTTTGCATCATTTAAAGGAGTTCCAAGCCCTCTTTCTATCATTAACCAAGCTTCAAATCTTGGGCCATTGTGAACATCTTCATTATTTTTTTTCATTCGTAAAATTTAAATTTATCAACCATAGGAACTTTGAGGACTTTCTCACCATCTTAGAACTAAAATTGAGCCATAAGATCTTTTCTCAAGGTGCTTAAACCTATAAAAAGAGACCAAAGCTCTGATACCAATTGTTAACTTTATAGGTTAGATGGTGATCCAAGAGGGGGGTAAATTAGATTTCTTCAAATTCTTTTCAAACAAATGATTTCAATATAGTTGAACGAAAATTAAAACAATAAGCACTTTTGATGAAAATATAATGCAAACAATAACAATTAATGAATCTAAAATCAAATATAAACAACAATAAATTGTAAGGAGATAAGGATAGAGAAATCAAATACAATGATTTATAGAAGTTCGGTCCTTCTTTACAAGGCACCTACGTCATCTCTTTTTAGTTATCCATACCAAGGCTTCAATCTACTATTCTTGAATTGAAAATACAATCTATCTTTTTCTTTCTAAGGCTTAAGATAGAAACTTTTACCTTTTATAATATTTTATCCAATCTCATTACAAACTCTCAAGAGGATACCTCACCTCTTGTTCTCTTTCACCCTTGTATATCAAAGGTAATTTTGCAAACAATAGAATAACCTCTCTAAGGCTAAGTGTTTGCTAAGTTTAAGTATAAGAAAATGATGAATGAACAACAAATAAAAATTGGATACAATAAATATAAAGATATAGACTTTGAAGCTCTAAAAACTTTTGATTCTTTAAGAAAATAAAAATGTGGCTTATTGGCTCTTGCTCTCTTGATTCATCAAACTTCTTGGTGTGTTAGAGTGCCCAATTTATAGAGAAATTGAAGAAGTAGTAGTTAGGGAAGCTTGAAGTGAAGAAATGCCCGTTGGAATGATGAATAAATAATCGTTGGAGTGTCCAAGCCCAGAACCGATCGATCCCTTCTATGAAGGGATCGATTGGTTCATGTTTTGAATCAATTTACATCTAAAAATTATGACCCGATCGATCCCTTCCATGAGGGGATCGATCATGTCAGCTGCTGGGTGGTTGTTTCCTATTTTGTACTCTACTAACTAATTTGTCCATAACTTGAGTTATACAAATCCAAATTACAAACCGTTTAATGATTTGGAAACTAGACTTAGAAGGATTTCTATCCATATAAACTTCAGTACCTAATTCATTGTGTACGAATTATAGTGAATTTTTAAAGTTATACCTTGTGTAATTTTTCTTACAACTGCATAGTGTCTAGTAAAAATTCAAAATCTTTTCTTAGAAAATTTAGATTTAGATTTTGTTTGATCCGTTAGAAAGTAGAATCAAATAGCTTTCCAATCATATAAAATTTAAATATTAAGACTTTGTGAATTAATACAGAAAAATAAAACAAGTTCAATGTTAGAAAACTTTGTTCTTGTAAAACAGCTTTCTTAAGTTAATCTATTTCTCAAAACCAATTTTATCAAAATTGTATTAAGTCCAAAATGAATAAGTTCACTTTAAAACCAAAAATTGGACTTTCATTAAGCTCAAATAAATAATCTTTAAAGATAGATTTGGTTTGAGAAATATGACACCAAGAAAGGTTTGTTTAAACTTTAAACATCATATTATTTATTTAGTACCAAAATATAAAACTAAAGAACATGTACTAAATAAATCTTGTTTCAAAATCTTGATCAAGTTTATTTAGCTTTAATGTTTTATCATTTCAAAATAAGGATCAATTCAAGGCTAACATTATTAATATATTATATATAATGTTAGCTTTAAATTGATTCTTATTTTGAAATGATAAAACATTAAGTTAAATAAACTTTATCGTGATTTTGCAAAATGAATTATTTAGTATATTATTTTTTATATTCTATTATCTTGTACTAAATACATAATTTGTTTACAAAATGATGTTTAATTTGTTAAAACTTAGAAGTATGTTTTAAACTAAAAAAAATGTTTGTAAATGTTTCATCAACTAAAAAATTGATTTACAGCTTAAGCAAACTTATTTCTTTGTTTGAAAATGTTTTTGTGCATGTTGGGAAAAAAGGGATCGACCCCTGGCTTACAAGATCAATCCCTTCCTTTAGGTGATTAATGAATTTTTCATATTGATATTTGGCATAAACCAATCAATCCCTTCTTTGTATGGATCTATTGGTTCCAGGGTTTGAAGAATGGACCGATTAAGTCTAAAAACCAATCAATTGCGTATTTGTCCAAAAAATCACCAAGTTGAAAAATAGCTAAAAGGGATCGATCCCTACAAAAAAGGATCAATCAAATAAGGCACATGATTGATTTTCTCCATTATAAGAT
This sequence comes from Durio zibethinus, assembly GCF_002303985.1. Next base: position 17,532,194 of record NW_019167982.1, on the reverse strand, counting down.
CAATCCACTTTGCCCAGATTTGTGTGCAATGACTAGTTTTTCAAGCTTCCAATTGGTATTTTCTCTTCCAATTAATCCCCAATGGCTATAAACTCAATTTCTTTATAAATACAAGTCTTCCAACACCATTGAAGCAGAGAAAGAAGATCTTAAGAGTATTTAATCAACATCTTTCAAGAAATCAAGAGTTTTATAGCTTAAAGTCTATATTTTTGCATTTGTTGTATCCAAGTTATTCTTGTTGTATTCATTCATCATTTTTTTTTTACTTCATTAGGTAAACACTCAACCTTGAGAGGTATTTTAGTTTACAAAAACTATTTAGGCTATCTTGTAAGCAAAAAGTGAGGTATCCTATTAATATTGTAAAAGTAGATATTGCTATTTAAATCTGAAAAAAAAATAGGGATTTAGTATAAGATAGGTTTGTATCTTATAAAAGTTTTTTTTTTAATTAGTAGATTGAAGTATTGGTGTGGATAACTAAGAAGGGAGGATGTAGGTACCTTGTTGAAAAGGATCAAACCTTTATAATTTCTCGTATTTAATTTCTCTATTCCTATCTTTTTACTTTGATCATTGTTTATATTTGCTTTAAGTTCATCAATTTATTATTATTTGCATCATATTGTGATATTAGTTTTGATTACATTAAAATCTATTTTTGAAAAGATTTTAGGAGAAATACAATTCATCCCCTCTTAACCATCTCACCTAAAAAGCTAACACATAATCATACGTTCATAAATTTTAAAGTATAACTAAATAACAGTCCACACATATTGTAATACTTGTTCAAAGTCTAAGCTTTTGTAAATTTTTAAAGAATTATAAAAATTTTTACTTTTTCATAAAAAAATTATTTTTTTCAATTCATTTACTAAACAATGAAAATTTTGTTACTCATTCTTTCTTATTTAAGCAAAAAAGTTAAATTTAGTTTGAAATAATCAATATTTTTACTGTTGGTTTATATGTCTTTTGAGTTTCAAGAATGTTGTTATTTACATTTTTGAAATCCTTATCTGGTGTTGATACAATTTTTTTATAACTTATATTATTTCTATGCTCTATTGTACTCTTAATCATAGTTAAATATTTGTAACCATTTTGCTACTTTTAATAAAATGTTGTTTTAGCTTAGGAAAAAAAATTCGTCAAGATTAATAATTGTTTATTCATTGATATAGATATATAAAAAATATATCATTTGATCAAATCATAAAATACATTTATATTAGTTGAATATTCATAAACTATTAAATCTTATAAAGCTAAACCAATAATAATAATAATAATAATAATATCTTATATATATATTTGATCAAACAACAAACATTTATTTTTTATTTGTTGTTAATTTTTTACATATGTCAAATCTAAATGTATATATCATATATGTCATAACGTATAGATCCGTAAACCTATCATTAGACATGACTTAAGAGTCGTTGCTGATATTTTTTATTTATGTGTGATTGGCCACCTAACTAAATTTGTTCTATTTTAAAGAAAAGTCCCAAGTTTGACTCGAGTATCTTTAGAAAGTAAACTCTAATCTACGAAACCAAGTTAGGTTTGAGAGTACGATTACATATAAGAAATGTTATAATACCTTTATAACACCTATCAAAGGATGGTATCGGTTATTTTGTGTTATCCATTAAACCCTTAAAAAATCTTACCAAATAATTAATTATTGAGAATTGTTTTTAATAAACTCATATACTTTGGCAAAAAATAAAGAGAATTCTCTTAGCTTCGAAGTATACAAGAAAACTTTTTTTTTTTGTAAAGACTCCGTTGTAGGATTATTTAACATTTATTTTTAAAAAATAAATTCCAAGGAAAATTTGATATTTTAATTTTTTTCTAAGAATTCCTTTTTTTATTTTAGGAAAAAAATTAATGTTTTATCTAAGAAAAAATTGATACTTTCAACTTTTTCTTCAAATATTTTTGAAATATTTTTTTTTATATAAGGAAAATTGATACTTCAACTTTTTCTCAAAAAATTTTAACACTATTTTTTATTTAGGGAAAATTTTAACCACATTTCTTTAAAATTATTTTTGTTATTATTTTTTATATTAAAAACATACATCTTTAATGTAAACAATCAACAATAATGTAAGATAAATTAAAGCAGGAAATAAAAATTTTACTAATTATTAGACCAAGTCCAAGTTGAAATCCAAAAAATTTGAGCTTGAAATGGCCCAAATTAATCTTTGATCCAGAACTTTGAAAAAAAGGCCTTAATGACTTGTGCTCACAAATGGGCCTAAGCTTATTCAAGATGGCGTGAGGGCTAGAGCTAGCTGTAGAGGTTGGGTCGGATCCAAACCCAATCAATACTCGTGGGTTGAAGGAACTGATTCCTCTTGTTGCCAAAAACACTACTGTTTTAACCCTCTTTAATAACCAAGGCTAGGCTTCATTTTCCATTTTTCAATTTTTACATCTTTTTATCCTTTTAAAGCCTCTTTTCCTTTTTCTAACAGCCTATGGGTTGGCCAAAGTCTTTCAATTCCCAAAATCTTGATGAACCCCTACCGTTGCCATTGCTGTAATGATTGCATCACTGTCATTGTGGGTTACCAACAAAGGTACACATCTTTTCTGTTTGACCACTAACCCACAAAAAAGAACTTAAAAAAAATCTCAAACTATTATAAAAAAAAACTCTTTCAAATTTGGTTTTTGATTTACTTCCTTTTGAGGTTTATTGGCAATGGATGACTATTTAGCAGGGAGTTGACGATGGTGGTAGGATCAAATCCTGACAGTGGAAGGTTATTTAGGTTCCACTTTGGTGGTTTACTTTGTGACTTGCAATTTTTAGTTTTGGGTTTTTTTATATGTTTTTTGGTTATGGAGCCCTCAGGATAGGCTAGATCAGTCTGATGTTGGCAATATGGGGATCAAATTAATGAGCTTAATCTTTCGATTGATAATGGTTAGGATGAAAAGGTTGTGTATGGATGAGCTATGGTTGAGTATAGTGTTGAAGGTGGTATGGTTTTCTGTGACTGGTGAAAGCATAAATAGTTAAGGCTGATAGTCATAGGTTGGTTAATGGTGACCGAATAGCAAAGTTAGTTAACTAGAGTGGTATTTAGGTCTAGGCAAATGCATGAATTTTTATTTCTTGTTTATTGCTATTTCTTTACCTTGTTATGATGGCTTTTGTCATTGTAGAAGGGAATGGTAGGCTGAGATGAATGGTGCTATTTTATGGCAACAATGATGAGAAAGGGTGATTTTTTTACCGATGGCTTTCTCCATAATGGTTTTTATGGCTTTTTATCTGGTCTAGTAATGTTGAGGTGTTGTAGTCAGAGGCAATGAATATTTGGGTTGGTGGTAAGTGGTGATAGGAAAGCTAAGGCTTTAAGGGACGAATATGATCTTCTATTATTGATTATAGTGATGAAACTTTGCTTAGGTTTTCCTTTGTATTTTTGACATTGTATTTTTCACTTTGTTTTTGTGTTTTGAACAATAATTTAAATAAAGATGATAAAGATAGGATTTCAATTCAAAAATCAAGTATCATATCCCTTTAATATGAATTTTGATTTCATGAAGCATTGGGATTTCAAAATTTTAATCCATAAAATCTTACCACTAGTTTTATCCTTTTTTTGTTACATTTCCAGAATAATAATAATAATAAAAGAAAAAATAAATAATAATAATAATAACAAATGGACTTACTTTGGGTCCAAACTATAACTAGATCCTAAAACTCATATGATAAATCAAAAACCAAATGGGTTAGGTCTAAAACTCAATTTAAACTAACTTGAGATTCCAGAATAACCCATGATAGGATATTTACAGTTATCCTTCTTTGCATAATTTTTGTAAAACAGAAATTGCACAACGACATAAACACTTAATATGTCTAAGTCTAGCTTCACAACAACTACAAAATTTTGAAACTTCAAAGATTCACAATTTGAAGTACTTAAAAATTTCATAATAAAAAATTCACAATATAAGTTGAAACTTAACTTAATTCAAAGAATCGTGATTTTGAACTTTAAAGATTCACAAAATAAAAGATTTACAAAGTTTTGAAAGATTTACAAACTAAAAAATTCATAAGATTTTCAAATTCATAAGATTTTTTTTAAAGATTCGCAAGAACTTAAATTTGCAAGATTCACAAATTTGCAAGATTTTTATATTTGCAAGAATTATATATTAGCAAGATTTTAGATTTACAAGATTTACAGATTTGCAAGATTTTCAAATTTATAAGAATTTCAGTTTCACAAGAGTTTTCAAATTAGTAAGAATTTCAACTTTGCAAGAACTTTTAGAATTACAATAAATTTTAGTTTCGCAAGAACTCAAATTCACAAAGATTTTCAAGTTCGTAATATTTGAAAATTTGCAAGAACTAAAGATTTGTAAGATTTTTTAGTTCAAAATAATTGAAAATTCATAAAATTAAAAGATTTGCGTTTTAGAGATTCATATCCAAAATGCAAAGATTCAAAAAATTTTAGTGATTCACATTAAAATTCCAAATATCCTTATTCAAAATACTTTAGAGATTCACATCCAATATTTCAAAGATTCTTATTTAAAAAATTTTAAAGATTATGCTCGAAAGTCTTATAAATCATTCTTAACAATGAAAACACTTTAACAAAAATGAAGGCTTCACAACTTTAAATTTTTGAATGTTTTCCTTATCAAAAAACCTCATCATGAAAAAAATTTTTCATTTGAGGATTCAAAAGTTCAAAATTTTCCTATTAAAGTTAAAATTTTGTATGATAATGTGCAAACATTTTCTCAATGATGCAAATACAACAATTTAGATTCTTGCAATAACGCAGATGCCATACTCTAAACCATGATTCAAATGTAATTATTAAAACAAAGATTCAAATATTCACCAAATTATTTACTTGTATTGTTCAAACAATAATGTAATGCATATGTTACTAAAATCAATACCATAAAATTCTTATTGAGTAATAAGGTTCTCAAGACTCTACCATTTCACATTTCTTTTTTAACTTCCAATATTAACAATTTTAGAATCAATTCATAAATTTTGTCAACTGATCCTTGTTATTTCCAACATTTGGTCATGACTCACATATTATATTGGTTAATCCATCACCATATTCACCACTTGGGCACTGCATTTGCTTTTTCAAACCATTTTCTTAGGTTTTTTTTCATCTTTTTTCATTTTTTTGCCCTATCATCCTAGATTTCTTTTCAAAGGAATGCTTGAATCTCTTATGGATATTGTCATTCATTCATTATCATTTCAATTCATGACAAATATAATACAATCTTATATTTTCTTAATTTATTTTGTAGATGCAAAAATGAGAGAGGACAAGATAAATTAAGAGAAAAAGTAATCAATACAAGAACGAATTTGCTATAAAAATAAATAAGCAAAGGAACAAATTCAAAACATATCATTAGGATAAGTATTTGAATGGTATAACAATGTCTAAACAATGAATATTCAAACATTTTGCATTTTTTTTCACTTTTTTTCATTTTTTCATTTTTTCATTTTTTTTCATTTTTTCATTTTTTATTTTTTCATTTTTCATTTTTTCACTTAATCTATTATTGATATTTACCACACATCAATCTCTAAAGCACAAGAACATATCACAATACCATTGCTCCATTACAAGCATGCCTTAGCTTAATATATGATCATTCACTTCAAAAATTCACATTTGATGAAAATAGACTTTTAAGGGTTGCAATATAGGATATGGTAAGGGTCATAAAAAAATAGATAAAATAGGCTCAAAACATATGTTTAAATGGTTCAAACCAAATGACCGTTTCTCATCATGTAATGCAACTTGGAACTTTTACCTATTCCATATCATTTTTATACTTTTTTTTCATCTTATTCCTCATAAAAAAAACTCTCGTTGTTTGGTCCCAGGTCATTTATGGCATTCATTTTTTTAATTTTTTTTTATAAAAAAGGTTTTACTTTCTTTTCATTTTTTTATGTTTGAGACCTTTTATAATCTTTTACTTTTATCTCTTTTTCAAGTAGGTTTCTTTCTAAAATTTACCTTCAATATGAAGGTTGATCATTGGTTGAAGTTTTTCAGAAAAAAAAAATCATAACAAGCCTAAAAAGGATAGTAATGGATTATTTCATTTTTATGAATGAAAAAAGAAAGACAATAATTTTTTATCTCAAATATGATTTGAAGACCATGTTTTGAATAAAAGCAGATTAATGAATGTTCGCAAGACATGTCCATTTCATTTTTCCATGAATGATATCTACTTACATATTGCTTTTTTTATTCAAATATTCTTCATAAATGAAATTTATCAATATAAATGAGTTTTCAAAATTAAATCCTAGAATTATTATTTATCATTGTCTAAATATTCATCATTTGGAATTTAAAAATGAGAATAAAAAAGATATAAAAAATAATAAAGTATAAAGTAGTGGTTTGAATGAAAGAAAAAATGTAATGAAATATATCAACTTTTTTTTTATTAAAATGATAAAAAATAAGATCTTATAACATAAAAGAAAAACCTAGCATTATTCTAAAAGAAATCTTAAAATGACAATCAACTTCCAACTAGCATTAACGTTTGTGTTCTTCTCAAAATTATGCTCTTATGTGATTAGGTGAAAGGTTTTTATTAACATTTGATCCCTTTGATTTGTCGAAGCTCACCAAGCATGTTTGGATCAAATTTTTTTACCTTGTGCTTGAAAGCATGGTAAGTTTCCATATAATAACCAATATTCCCATTATGGCAATTGCATGTGGCATTAGCATCATACCATTTTAGATAGAGTAACTCAATGGTTTTAAATGAACTAGAGATACCAAGTTTTTCTTGACCAGTTCTAAGAATGACTTAGTGTAAGCCATAAGGATAGGATCAATGCAGACCTTTTCTTGGTTGTTTCGAGGCTTCCTTAAACCATTTGTTTGGTTGTTAAGGCTTGAAACTAGTAGAGTGATAGGACTAGGCCTATATGCAGTGTTTGAAAAATTGGTCGATAAGGTGGTTGTGAAACATAATGGTAAAAGACTGGTGTGATATGACTGGATAATAGGCAGGATATACTAGTTGTGGGTATAGAGTGTAATTTATAAACTGTTATCCCTTAAAACTTATAGTTTGAGTTTACTTTCTTTTCTTTTGGACATCCTACCATTCTATGTATTGATGGTCTCTCTTTCTTCAAGCTTGCCACTTTTAATGGGGTTTTCTATCATTTCCTAAGAGATCACCATATCGATAAATTTTTTGATGGTATTTCCTATCATTTTCTTATAATATAAAGCCTTCAAAGTACTCACAAATAAAATTGTTATTTCTTTTTTAGTGAGAGGTGGGTTAAACTCAAGTAGCAACATCTTTCCACTTTTGTGTATGCTCTTTGAAGCTTTCAAAATAATTTTTTTTCATGCTTTATAAAGATAAACAATCTAAAGCTAAGTCTAATATGTATATGTATTAGGCAATGAATGCCTTTGCCAACTCATTCCAATAGTGTATACAAGTTTTATCTAACCGAAAATACCAACTAGTAGTTAAGCCTATAAGATTGTCTTAGAATACATGTATCAATAGCTTTTTATCTTGAGCATAAAAATGAATAGCTATTTTATGACACTACATGGTAACATGAGTTATTGAGCATTTTGTCTCATCATATTTTTTAAACTCAAGGACTTTAAATTTTAGTGGAATGACTACATTCGAGACTAAATATAGTTCAGCTACATCCATAGAGCTGAATTAATCCATTCTTTTATTAGCTCACACTCTTTCTTTTAAAAAGTTCATTTGTTGCGTGCTTGAATCCTCAATCACCTTAGAAATTTTCATCATCAATCTCTCATTCTTTTTAAGATCATCAAAATCAAGGACTTCAATTATATTATACATTTTTGCCCAAAGGTAGGGTTAGTGTAGCTATAAAATAGCACTTTAGGATATGTGTAAGAATATATCCCAAAAAATGGCATTTGTAGGGCCTATGTGTTTTGAAAAGATTGGCCTTGATTTGGGCCAAACCCGAGAGGGTGTAGAGGATCCATAATATCTTATTTCTCATTTGAATTAAGGGTTTCTTCTATTATTTTGCCTTTATCTAAACTCTTTAGCATTTTTATCATATTTGCCAACTCCCTTTTTAACTCTTCCTAAACTTTCTCGTTCTTATCCATATGGTTATTTTGTTCTTATTCCATTTGCCTTGTTTGTAATCAAGTATTGTATGAATGATACGTAGATTCAACAAGAGTTTTTGATGGTAAACCTATCCTTGAACCTTTAATTACCATAAAGTAATATGCTTGCATTACTACATGCTCATCCCATAAATAAAGGATTATAAAAATCATCTTAATATACAACTACCATGATTTCAAGTCAACACATGAGAAATGAATGCAAAAATATATGCAGCCTAATGTTATCTTACTTTAAACAAAAAAAGAAGAAATTCAACTAACACATACTTCATCATACACCTCAAAATTATAATTCATGTAACATGATATGTACCAAAAAATGAATTCTCACGCAAGAAAAATTAATCATTACAAAATGTAACTTAACTATTGGATTTTTTCTACAAAGGGGAAGATAAGGCTCTAGCTACAGGTTAGGTTCCTTATGGTCACTATTTTTGGTTTAAGGTTGACAATCTAAAGGTTTCTAAATTATTCCTCACATCTTTGTCCATCATAAATTAGTAAAGCACCCCAATCCTTACCCATTATAGGCTACAAAGAAAAGAGTTCAATATGAGTAAGAGTATTTCGCTAGCTACTGCGGAGGCATTAAAACTTTATGAAAGTGTAGAAACTTTACTACTTCCTAGAGAAATGGAGCTTGGGTATAAAACTTATGTTATGCACATGCATATGAATAGCATAATAAACAAAATAAATAAATAAATACAAAATCTAAAAAAAAAAAAATTTTAGGCTTTTGGATAACATAAATTTATTTACTGGTTTGACTTTCGACTTATCCTTAGTGGAGTCGCCAAACTATTATAATGTATAGGTCTATGAACCTATCGCTAAACATGACTTAGGAGTTGCCATAAATCATTTTTGTTTAGGTACGATTAACCACCCAACTGAATCTATCTCATTTTAAATAGAAGTCCCAAGTTTGATCCGAGTATCTTTAAAAAATAGATTCTAATCTATGAAACTAAACTAGGTCTGATAGTACGATTACGTATGAAAAAAATTATAGCACCCTCATAATGCCCACTAAGGGATGGCATCAACTATTTTATGTTATCCATTAGGCTTTTAAAAAAATATTATTAGATAATTAATTATTAAAAATTATTTTTAATTGACTCTAATACTTTGGTAAAAAATTAAGAGAATTTTCTTACCTTAAAAGTGTACAAGAAAACTATTGTTTCTCTTATAAAAGCTCCGTTATCAGATTATTTAATATTTATTTTTTAAAAAAAATTAAATTTCAAGAAAAAATTGATACTTCAACTTTTTCCTAAGAATTCTTTTTTATTTTATTTTAAGAAAAAATTAATGCTTTATTTAAGGAAAAATTAATAAGTTAAACTTTTTCCTCAAATATTTTTGAAATATTTTTTTAAAAAAATTGATACCTCGACTTTTTCTCAAATATTTTCTTTATTTTAGAAAAATTGATACTTTAATTTTTCTTCAAACATTTTTTTTAAAATATTTTTTTTATTTAAAAAAAAATGATACTTCAACTTTTTCTCAAAAAAATTTTAGAACTATTTTTTATTTAGGAAAAATTTTAACATCTCTTTTTTAAAATTATTTTTGTTATTATTTTTTATATTCAAAACATGGCTCCATAATGTAAATAGTCAACAATAGCATAAGATAAATTAAAGTAAGAAATAAATATTTTACCAATTATTGGACCAAGTCTAAGTTGAAGTCCAAAAAATTTGAGCTTGGAATAGCCCAAATTAATCTTTGATAAAATACTTTGAAAAAAGGCCTTGAAGACTTGGGCTCACAAATGGGCTCAAGCTTATTCAAGATGGCGTGTGGGCTGAAGCAAACTGTAAAGATTGGGTCAGATCCAAATCGAGTCAATTCTTGAGGATCGAAGGAACCGATTCCTCCTACCGCCAAAAACATTGCCATTTTAACCCTCTTTAATAACCAAGATTAGGCTTCATTTTCTATTTTTTACTTCTTTTTCTCGTTTCAAAGCATCTCTTCCTCTTTCTAACAGCCTATGAGTTTAGCCAAAGTCTTTCAATTCCCTAATTCTTAATAAACCTACTGTTGTCACCACTGCTATGATCGCCACTATCATTGTTATTATGGGTTACCAACAAAGGTACACACCTCTTCTATTTGACCGTTAACCTTAAAAAAAAAACTTGAAAAAAATCTCAAACTATTGCGACAAAAAAAAAAAAACACTCTTTGAAGTCTAGTTTTTTATTTACTTTTTTTTTGTTTAGTGGCAATGGATGACTGTTTGGCAGGGAGTTGATGATGGTGGTAATACCGATTCCCGACGCTGGAGGGCTATTTTAGCTTCTACTTCAATAGTTTACTCAGTGGCTTAAGATTTTTGGTTCTAGGTTTTTTATATGTTTATTGGTCTGATGTTGGCGATATGGAGCACAAAATAGTCAGCTTGGTTTTTCAGTAATGGCATTGGTTAAGATGAAAAGGTTACGTATGGATGAGCTATGGTTGAGTGTAGTGTTGAAGGTGGTATGATTTTTTGTGACTGGTGAAAGCATCAATAGTTGAGGCTGATAGTTGTGTATTGGTTCTTTATTGATGGTGACCTAATGGCAATGTTAGTTAACTAAGGTGGTATCGAGTCTAGGCAGATACTTGAATTTTTATTCTTGTTTATTACTGTTTCTCTGCCTTGTTGTGATGGCTTTGGTGGTTGTAGAAGGGAATAGTAGGCTGAGATGAGTGGTGCTGTTTTCGGGTAACAGTGATGAGCTGAGGGTGGTTTTTTGGCCAATGGCTTTCTCTGTAATAGTTCTTATGGCTTTTTGTCTAGGTTTGATAGTGCTAAAGTATTGTAGCTGAAGGCAGTGAATATTTAGGTCGGTGGTAAACGGTGATATGAAAGCTAGGCTTCGAGGGATGAATGTGATTTTCTGTTATTGGTTGTGGTGATGAACTTTGCTCAGTTTATCCTCTCTATTTTTCACACTGTTTTTGTGCTCTGAACAACAGTTTAAATAAAAATGATAAAGATAGGGTTTCAATTTAAAAACCAAGCTTCTTATCTCTTCAAACTGAATTTTGATTTCATGAAGCACTGGGATTTCAAAAGTTTAAACCTCCGAATCTTGTCACTTGCTTTATCCTCTTTTCTTTTTTTCATTTTCAGAATAATAATAAAAGTAAAAATAAATAAATAAAACAATAAAAACAAATGGTCTTACTTTGGGACCAAAATATAACTTGAGCCCAAAACTCATCTAAAAGCAAATGGATTAAGTCTAAACCCAATTTAATTTAAGTCGAGATTTGAGAACAACTCAGAAACAAAATATAGTGTTTACAATATAACACAAATAAAACTAAATGAAATGTTTGAAGAAACAAACAAATAGAGAAAATAAAAAATAAAAAAGTCAAAATATGAAAAAATGTAATGAATTATAACTATTACCTAGTTGAAATTAATCCAAACGTGCGCTTATTTTCCTTTCCTTATTAAAATTTAAAAAGAACAAAAATCAATACTATAAAAAAAATCCAACACCATCACATACTTATTTTTAAAACTAAAAAATAAAAATAAAAGAAATAAAAGAATACTAAAGGTATAAAAGGGATTTACATGTTCATGAATATGATGTAGTTACTTTTTTTTTTTTTTTGTTCATTCCTGCCAAAACTCAAAACTTAAAACCCATAAACCATAACCGTAAATAAAAACATTGTATTCTTTAATTTCTAATTCTAATAATAACAATAAAATAACATTGGTTAAAAAATGACATCTCACTTTATAAGCTCTTTATTTTTATTTTGAAAATTTGATTTTAGCAAATAAAATTTTGTTAACCTTACATGTGTGTAAAGCTATGATTAAAATTGAAAAGAAAAGATAAATTATGATTTAATATATTAAATTTAAAATTTATGTAAAACTTTTAATTTTTGATAGAATTTGATTTGAATTTAAATAACTATAAAAAATATTAAATTTAAATCATTTATTAAATAAAATTATTTGATAGTAGATAACAGTTTATTAAGAATATATAGGTGAAATTATGATTAAATTTAAAGAAAGGTAAATTATAATTTAATATATTTTAATTTAAAATTTATGCAAAAATTTTAATATTTTATAGATTTTGATTTCAATTTTATTCACACAAACTAAATTTAAATAATTTATTAAATAGAGTTACTTGACATATAATATAATATAAATATTATACTACATGTCATAAAGATAGACTATCAACATAAACATCTGTATCAATACATCTTATCCAATAACTTTGTATCATGTAATAAATAAAAAAATAAAAAAATATATTGTTATAATATATAGGTCCGTAGACTTACCACTAGACATGAATTAAATGAGTCACCGCAAATATTTTTTGTTTAGATATAATGTGCCATTTGATCGAATCTGTTCTATTTAAAAAGGAATCTCAAGATTGACTTAGGTATCTTTAAATAATAAATTTAAGTCCACAAAATCAGATTTTAAATTCGAGAGCGTGGTTACGTGTGAGAAATGTTATAACATTATCACAGCACCCATTCAAATGATGGTACCAGTTTAATTTTAAATTATCTAAGTCTTAACCATATTTATAATTTACCAAAATATTTAATATTAAAAATTAATCTTAAAATTACTTCAATAGTTTAGTAGCAATTTAAGATAATTTTCTCACCCTAAGAATATCCATAGAGAATAGGGTCCCACCTTGAAGAGGCTCCATCGTTGGATTCATTTAAATTTTAATTAAAAAAATAATCAGTAAAATCTTTCAATAATTTGGTAAGATTTACTTTGATACAGATCTTCCAATAGTTTGGTTAGATTTTATTATATGATTATTTTTTTAAAAATATATTAAATCTTTTAATAATTTGATAAGATTTAAAATGCAAATCTTTCAATAGTTTGGTAAGATAAAGTACAAAGGATTTTAATAATAACTTTTTTGTACAATTAATTTATAAAATTCTCCAATAGTCTGGTAGAATTCATAAAAATTTAAATTTATGAAAAAACCTTCAATAGTTTGGTAAGATTCATGAATTCATTTTTAGAAACATTTTTTTTATATTTTTATGTTTTTTTTTTTAATTTTGAAAGTATTTTAAAATAAATCGTTTAATTATAAAACAAGTAGAATAAAAAAATCCAAAAAAAATAAGTAAAATGAAATAAAAAAATAAATAAGAAAATATATAAAAATAAAATAATTAAAAATTTAATTAAAAATAAAATGAAAAAAAAAACTTACAATCAGGTTGGGTTCAAAGCAAGTCACACGTGGATCCTTGCGGGTTGGGACACGGGTTATGTTGAATGAAACGGTGTTGTTCGATGCTAGTATCAAAGTCAAGATTTTTAACTTTTTTTTTTCAGAATTCTTTAGCCTTTTCTCTCTCTAGGATTTTGTATTCTGCCTTTTCTCTAGAAACCCCAGAATAAATCATTAGAAAGTGGATTTTGATAATTTGTTTTTGAAAAATTAGCCAAAATTTGGTTGAAAACTTCAAAGTTCATTACAAAATTTAATTGAAAAATTCAAACTTTCAACCCAAAATCCTGATTTTTCAAGAATTTTTCAAATTTTTTTAGGAATTTCTCAAATTTTCTAGAAAATTTCCTTTTTTTAGATTTTTCAAAGATTCCTAACAATTTTGTTTGTTCAAACTCAAAAACCTAATGCTAACTAACCCTAAACAAAATCAACCAAACAATATCAACCCAGAACCCAGACTCTCCTCTCTTTTTTCCTTATTCCTCTATGTAATTTTCGCACTCAATATATAGCCTATTTTAGTAGAAATTTTAGAGATTGAATAGGGTTAATCCAGGCTCAAATCTTGGGATCTCATCATAATTGATTAGTCCCAAATCCTTTTCTGCCTTATTTTAGCTCAAAATCCCTAAACAACTAATTTATTACTTTCCTTTTTCTATTATGTCAATGTCAACTCATGAATAAAAGAATGAACAAAAAGAAAATGGAAATAAAATTGAAAATAAATAATAATAATAATAATAATAATAATAATAATAATAATAATAATAATAATAATAATAGTAAATACAATGTGGGTTGGGCTAGAGTCTGTATCTGATCAACAAATACTAGGCTCAAAGCCCAAATGAAATAAGCCAGAAACCCAAATACAAACACCTCTAAGATCTGACGATCCGAAAGAGATTCGAATTGACAAATCAATCGTACCTCAAACAAAAATGGTTGTCTATAGTTGCCCCTCTTTATACACTCTTGTGAAACAAGAATGATGCAAAAACATCGACAGCCATTGCTTTTGGGCCTGAAAATCAAAATTTAAAGAAAGTAATCGAAGTATTACGAAACAAGAAATAAAATGATTTAGACAAGTCGAGATCAAACAGGTGATCGAGATTGAATCGCAAGTTAGAAAAGTAAAATGATCTAGACTAAGTAGAGATCAAACATGTGATCGGGATTAAATCATGAGTCAAAAAAGTAAAATGATCTGGACTGAGTCGAGATCAAAACAGGTGACTAAGATTGAACCACAAGTCAAAAAAATAAAATGATTTGAACTAAGCCGCTTTCAAAACAAGTGATCAAATTGAACCATGAGTCAAAAAAATAAAATGATATAGATTGAACCAAGATCAAAACAGGTGATTGGGATTAAGCTGTAAGTAAAAAAAAAATGATCTAAACTAAGTCAAGATCAAAACATGGTAATGTGAACAAATGCATGTCTTATTTGAGATGCAAATGCATGAAAATTTTGATCGTGGTATTAAAGTTCTTCAGACTCTTTCCTTTGCATTCCAATCTCTGTATACTTTTCGTGAAGGAAATCAAATCTGCTTTTCATCAATCAAAATAGGTACTCATCTTTTTTTTAAGAGAATTTTTAAAACTATTATTTTTACCGCACCTTGAAGGTTTCATCTTTTGCCTCTATCTTTATCAACTTTCCTAAAGTAAATGCATAATTTCTCATGATATTATTCAATTATTAGTCATTATCCCAATTTCAAAATATAAGATATGAATTATATTTTTTTTTATTCATGGTGAAGCCTCTAAATAGAAAGAAAAAGGCAAGGATTAAAAGTAAGACATAATTAGAATGAAATAAACATCATTTATTTGAAGAAGTAGATGACAATTGATGGCAATGGGATAAAATAAAGGTATATAAGGATGGCTATTTAGGGTAATAATGCCTCCAGACAAATAATTAGATAACCATGACAATATATCTCAGATTTTTTTAAAAATTCAACCATATGATACACTCAACACTTTAAAACTCTTAAAAAATTCATTGATATTGACTTTGATACACTTAAAAAATGATGCCGTATACTTCTTATCTAAGTCACCTTTATAGGTTTTCAACTTAGATAAATCTACCTTTAGTTCAAGTCGTCCTTCCGAGTTTCCAACTTTAACTTTCATTTTTTTTTTAGTTCAAGTCACCCTTTTGATTTTTCAACTTGAACTTTTTTAAAACAAAGTATCTCTTCATGACATCAAAATTTATGAGATTAGAAAGGTCATCTTCATCCATCTCTGACAAAATTAGAGCTTTTTCTAAAAGGCCCTTTTCATGACATACTACCTTTCTTAATTTGGAGTCCACTTTTCTCTATCATCATGTTAACTTAGAAAGATTCTTTTCAACACCAACTCTCTTTCTCGAAATTGATAAAGTCAAACCTTTTTATCGTGAGCCCTCATCATCTTTTGTTGGTATAGTAGGCTATAATAGAGCATCACTAACCTCTTTTCTTCAATGAGGTTTGATAGCGCTCTTAAACCCATTTAGCTTCTTTTAATCTTGTTTCTCTTAAGACTGTCAAATATGATACTTTTACTTCTACTAGTAATACAATCTCCATCTCACAAACTAAGAAGAATAGAGTTGTCCTGATAGAGGTACGTACTGATGTTTGATAAGCATGCAAAGCGAAAAGTAATTTCTTATACCAATCTTTATATATTTCAATTATCCTTTTCAGAATCTTTTTGACATTCTTATTTGTAGCTTTCACTGCCTCATTCATTTTTGGGCGATATGGAGCTGAATTATGGTATTTAATCTTGAATTAAGCATATATTTCTTACATCATCTTGTTGTTCAAATTCTTTGCACCATTTGAAATGATCATTTTTAAGAGTTTGTATTTGTAGATTATTTCTCTCTTGACGAACTTACAGACTACTGATCAAGTTATATTTGTAAAAAAAAAGCTACTTTGACCCATTTAGTGAAGTAATCAATCATCACAAAAATGAATTTATTGCCATTTAATGCTTTTAGAGTGATAAGACCAATGACATCCATCCTTCACATAGATAATGACCAAAGTGGTGCCAAAACATGCAACACAGTAGACGGAGTATGGATCCTGTCAGCATAAAGTTAGAATTTGTGATACTTTTGAGTAGGGACGGCAATCAAGCCCGTCCCCGACGGGTTTTGGCCCGACCCGACCCTATAGGGTCGAGTTTTTTTTTTTAATTTCGGGTTTCGGGTCGGGGTCGGGTCGGATAAATTTAGGTAATATTCGGGGTCGAGTCGGGTTCGGGTATGCCTAAAACCCGACCCTACCCGACCCGACATTATTAAAAAATTATTTTTTAATTAATTAATTAATTATTTATATATATATTTATATAATAATATTTTTAAATATTTATATTTAAAAAATAATATTTTATTAATTTCGGGTCGGGTCGGATCGGGTATGGTTTATATATTGTCGGATCGGGGTCGGGGTCGGGTATTAAAATAATTCGGGTCGGGTCGGGGTCGGGTTTGATGATCAAAAAATCAAGTCGGGTTCGGGGCGAGCAAAACCCGCCTCGAACCCGACCCGATGCCATCCTTACTTTTGAGCATAATCTATATAATCACTCTTCATTATTAACCAATAGTATTTGGTTCTTATAATTTATCTTACCATCATGTGTCTATTTCTATGTGCTCTACATACATTATCATGCACCTTTTTAATAATTTTTCTTACTTCGGAGACATTTACATAGCATAATAACATCTGATTTCTAATCCTCTTATACAAAACCTCACTATTTAAGAAGAATCCTATAACGAATCTTTTTAAGACTCTTTTATCATTCTCCATTGCCTGATCCAAGTATTGTTAACTGATTAGGTAATATAAAATGTCATACTACCAAGGATTTCCATCTCTTTCCTCTTCCATATTGGCATAATATACTAGCATATACTTGACATCTAACTTGATGGGCTGTATGTCAGCATTATTCCCAATTCGTATCATTGCAGCCAAAATGGCTAATGCATCTATAATTTGATTTTTTTCATAAAGTAAATGTTCAAACTGGACAATCTTAAATCGCTCTCATAATTTTGAAATGTATTTATGGTATGGGATAAGTTTTGAGTCTCTCGTTTCTCTTTCAACCTTTAATTGATAGATAACCAAAGTGGAATCCCCAAATACCTTTAATACTTTGATATTTTTGTCCAAAGCAATTTACAATCCCATAACACAAGCCTTATATTTAACCACATTATTAGTGCAAAAAAAATTCAATCTTGCTGTAATAGGGTAATAATGCCTAATTTGATATAGTAGAACTGCCCTAATTCTAAGTCCCATGGCATTAGCGGCTCTATCAAAATATATTCTCCATGACTTTCCATTATCATTATCTTCTTTTAATACTAAAATGGCCATTAATTCTTCATCTAAAAAATTAAGTTTCATGGGCTCATAGTTTCAGTGGTATGGTCTGTAAGAAATTCGATAATGACATTTCTTTTAATCATCTTTTGGCTCACTTATACTATATCATACTCGAAAAACATTACTTGCCATCTTCTGATTCTCTCTGATAATGATGGTTTCTCAAAGATGTACTTGATTGGATCAAGTTTTCCCATAAGCCAAGTAATGTGAAAAAACATATATTGCCTAAGTCTTTTAGTTGTCCAAGCCAAAGCATAATACATTTTCTCCAACGATGAGTACTTAGACTCATACTTCATAGATTTCTTGCTAAGTAATAAATAACACTTTCTTTTTACTTGATTTATCCTACTATCCTAGTACACATCCCATCAACTTCTCGTGTACCACTATATACAAAATTAATGGTCTTCTTAAAATGAGTGGTTCTAATATTAAAAGATTTGACAAGTATTACTTAATCTTATCAAAAGCTTTTTAACATTCTTTATTCCATTCACCAATGTTGTTCTTTTGGAAAAATCTAAAGATGGAATCACATTTGAAGGCAAGCTGAAAGATAAACTAAGAAATGTAATTTAATTTGCCTAAAAAACCTTAGACTTTTTTTGGTGTACTAGGTGGGAATAAATTTTAATGGCTGGTATCTTGTCTGGATCAACTTTAATTTTCTTTTCATTAACCATAAAACCCAACAATTTTTTCGACTTGGCTCCAAAAGTACATTTGGATGGATTTAACTTAAGTTAAAACTTTTTCAACCTTTCAAACAATTTCTTAAGGTTAACTACATAGTCCTTATTTTCTCAAAGATTTTGTGATCATGTCATCTACATATATTTTGACCTCTTTGTGTATCATATTATGAAAGAGTGTAGCCATAAGCCTTTAATAGGTTGCCCTAACGTTTTTTAATCCAAAAGACATAAACTTATAACAAAACGTTCCTCATATAGTTATAAAGATAATCTTTTCCATGTCATCCTAATCTATCTTTATTTTATTATAGTTGAAAAATCCACCTATAAAAGAGAAAATAATATGTCAGGCTGTATTATCTACCAGTGTATCAATATATGGTAATAAAAAGTTATCATTCAGGCTAGCCCTATTCAGATCATGATAATCCATACACATTCATACTTTTTCATCTTTTTTGGAGACAAGTACTATATTGGCCACCCATTCAGGATATTTGATCACTTATAGAAAGCCTGCATCAAACTACTTTTTTATCTTTTTTTTAATTTTCAATAATATTTTTGATTTCATTATTCTTAGTTTTTGTTGAACTGGCTTACATTCAGGCTTTAAGGGTAACTTATGTTTTATTATCTCAATGCTGAGCCTAGGTATATCTTGGTAGGACCAAAAGAACATATCTATGAATTCTCATAACAAATCCTCTAATCGTTGTCTATAAACTATTAGAAGTGAGGTACCGATCTTGACTTTTTTTTTATTCGTAGCATCACCTAAATTGATCATCTTAGTAATTTCTTGATGAGGCTCAATAGATTTATTTTCTTGTTTAATTAATCTCATCAAATCTAAAGGCAAAATGTATTCTTCAGAGTCTCCTTTAGTGTCGAGTTCATCAGTGTTAATTGAATTTCAAAATTAAATCCCTAATTGTTATCATGATTATCGTTATATTCATTTAAGGACTTGAAATTGAATGAAATAGAAAGTATTGGCAAAATGCTTTGATGAGAAAGTGGATTGAATAGAAGAAATGAATAAAATGCATGCTTTTATTTTTTATTGAAATAATGGATAATAAGAGGCTCATACATAAGAGATCATCCTAATGCTTTTAAGCATAAGCGATTGAGAGTTGTAATTACATTGAGAAAGTATCCAGGGCAGTAGACATTTGGATGACACTTTAATTTTTCAATTCAAAATTTGGTAAGCATGGATAAACCCACATTTCTTTCCTTCGAATATTTTCACCTATTATCTAGATGGACAATTCAGCAAAAGCTTTTTCAATATTTTTCTTAACATTTGGGTACATGTATCCCTTAAGACTAAATGTTTCATACAAGTGGGGAACAACCATTGGCATATTTCTTGCCATCTTTTTTCCTCTCCTTCATATCTAAAACCCAGTCTTCCATTATTATCTATAATTTTTTGTGGTTTTTTTATCCCCTATAAAGTTTGGCCTAGTCCAACTCCAATATTTCAATTTTTATTAATCATCTGATTGATCACAATCTTACTGAACATAAAACTTCCAATCACAGCATTAACAAGTTTGAAGAATCGATAAGAGCATTTTAATGACTCTTTTGCAACTTCTACGTATGGAGCATTTACGAGCTAAGTCATCAACAAGTTTTATTCTTTAGCCATAATCATCAATTAATCTTTCATATTAAATTTAACATTTTGATGTAGAGAGAAAGGAATAGCATCAGCCATGTGAATCCATGGTATTCCCATCAAACAACTATACAATGGAGAAATGTCCATAACCTTGAACTTTATGTTGAAGACACAATGTCTTATTTGCATAAGTAATTCAATATCTCCTAATACTTCAGGCCTAGTTCTATCAAATGCTCAGACCATCATATGACTATTTTTGATGTATGACATATCAATAGGCAACCTTGTTAAAATAGACATGGGCATAATGTTAATGGCTGAACCATTATCATAAAAATTTCGGTTCTGATGTGACTCTTGCATTTAACAGTGATATGCAAAATCTTTATACTTTTTATGCCTTCAGGTGGAATCTCATCATCATTGAAGGCTATATAATGTGGTACCACTAAATTTTCTACCAGAAGATTAATATATTTCATTGACATATAATATGCCATATAAGCTTGATTTAACACCTTCAACAAAGTGCTATGATGTGGTTATGAATATAACAGTAATGGTAACAAGGAGATTATGGCTAGCATCTTGTTTAATTGCTCTATTACAGAGTATTTACTATGCTTTACTAACTTTTAGAACTCATAAGCTTTTTTTTTAGGTATAGATTTTGGGATATCTTTCCCCGAAATTGATTTCAGTCTAGTCTATTTTTTCATCATTCTTTCTTTCTTTGTTTTTTCTAATACCTCTGGAGTATAGCATCTTTCACTTTTGATTATGCCATTTACACCAGTTATATTAGCAATATTAGACTTAGGCATGATTTCTTCTTGTCCTTAGATCGTTACCTTGCAACCTTACTTCTATAGCATGGCCTTCTCATCCTTGTAAGGGAATGGACTTGGGATTTTGAAAGTCACTGACTTAGGAATAAACTTGTCCATGATCAATCTTGGCTTCTCACCATAATGTATGGTAATTAGTTTTGATACCCACTTATTAGTCATTGCTACTTTAACACCTTTTGAAGTTTCTGTTTCTTCATACAACTCGACCTGGTGGAAATTTATTAGCCTCTATACCTCATCATAAAACTATTTAAACATTTCAATTAAATGCCCCGAAACTCTATTGTGATATTTGCATCTTTGATTCGGGATACATCTTCCACGATAGGTACATGAGTCTATCGATTGTATCATCCTAGCCTCATATAAAGTTTTATTCCGCTGATTGAATGGCATTTTGATCTCTTATACTTTTTTTTATTTGCCCCTTATCTTTCATTCATAGCATTAATTGCAAGATTGAGCAACGGGTTATTACTGACATTGGGTGTTATTTTCCACTGGTATCAAAATTTATCAGCTTTTCTATGATTAGACTTTGCACTTTGTACTTCAAAGAGGTGCAATCTTCGATGAAATGGTTAGTAACCCCATAATGATAGTCACAGTGAGTAGTAAGATTGTACCACTTAGGGTAAAGAGGTTTAGGTGTTTTTACAAAGATGGGAGCAATCAAGTGATTTTTATAGAGTTCTTGATACAATTTGTTATAACTCATGGGAATAGGATTGAAGGTGGGTTTTTTTGGGTTATTTCATGGATTTCGTGTACCACTTGTTGGGTTGGTTAGACGGATAGAGGGTCTTGTTATAATCGATATGTTTGGATTGTAGCTAGGTGGTCTAAAGGTGGGTTAATAAGCAAGTGGATAGGAAGGTCATAGAGTTAGTTGATAAAGGAAATTAAAGCATGATTTATGAAAAGATAATATATGGGATAAACTGGTTAAGGGTAGTTTCTGTATTGTTGTCCTTCGTAACTCACAACTTGAGTCTCACTTTCCTTCTTTTTGGGTATCCTCTTAGCAGTAGAAGGCTCTCTCACTCAAGTTTACCATTTTTTATAACATTTTCAATGATTTTTGTAGAGATCACTATGTCAGTAAAATTTTTGATCGTATTTCTAATTATTTTTTTATAGTAAAACAACTTTAGAGTACTTACAACCAATACTGTTATTTTTTTTTGTTAATTATGGTTGCACTTGAGCAGCTATATCAAGTCACTTTTGGGCATACTCTTTAAAAAACTCAGTTACTTTTTCTTCTATACCTTACAATGAAAAGTGATCAGGAGCCATATCTATAACATGGCAATAATAATTGATGAATAACCGAGTTAAATCCTTTTTAGATTATATGCGAACCCTGTCCAACTAGACGTACCATCTCACAGTAAACCTAATTAAACTATCTTAAAACACATGTATGAGCAATTTCTCATTATTGACTATGCTACCATCTTACGACAATACATTGTGACATGTATGATAAGGCACTTGATATCATCATACTTCTTAAGCTCTGAAACTTTAAACTTTTGGGGGATCACGACATCTAGTACTAGACAAAGTCCTATGGCATGTATAGAACCATAAAAGTCAATGCCTTTTATGGCTTGTAATCTCTCCTCAATCATATTCATCGTGTAATCAATTTTAGAGTGCTCAAAGACTCAGTCTTTAATTTTTCCTTTGCTTCATCGGATTAAAGACTTGGGTTAGCTCAACCGTCTTCTCCATGAAATAGGATTAATGTAACTTTAGACATTTCTTTGATTAGGTGCATAAGGCATTCTTGGATAATTGTAGCTTTAGATTGTTGATTGTTATGGTGGGAAGTTTTAAGTGAATTTGGTGTAATGTAGACCATAACCTAGAGGATATAGTGGCTCTGTGACTTCATGCTGAACATTTTCTTCTACTGTTTTTCCTTTGTTTATCTTTTTCAAAGCCTCAAAGATCCTGTTCAATTCCCCTTTAATTTTTTCCTGAGCTTTTTCCAACTTCTCAATGCAGCTCACATTATCTTACTCTATTTTTTTAGATTAAGCTCAGGTGTTATACAGATGTTGAGATATATTTGAACCTTACTTACCATAATCTAAAATTAGTGATCCTATTATGAGCTAACTAAGAAATGATTATGAATGAATGTAATGCAATGCATGGGTAAGAAAAATATTTACCCTTATTAAAGACTTTAACAAAAAAGAGCTTTCATTTATTTCACAAAAATTTGTTTTACATCAAGTCTAATACTCTCCACTTGTAAAAATGCTTGATTTGTTCACACTAGTTTTTAGCCTCCTCAATGAAATTCAACAGTTGCTACCTATGCTCTTCTATTGGTGTGACCAGAATTCTCAATGTCTCTACCTCTTTTGCCATTTCTCTAACCTTAATTATCGTCTTACTTATCTAGGTTACAAGATGTTCGATATATCTTTGCCTTTTCAGCTTGCCAAACCATACTAGATAAGACAACTCCCTATGCCTTTTTCATAAATGCCATGATATGATTCCCCTGTTCACTTAATTTTTGTTTTAGTGTCTGGATATGCCTTTTAAGCATTTCATTTTCTTGTTGGGCTTCCATATAATCATTCTTCATTTGGAAACATTCTCTTCTCAATTTTTC